>JBAMCR010000010.1:0-75670 GCA_037075045.1 Mulgravea parasiatica
CCCCCCCCCCCCCCCCCCCCCCCCCCCCCCCCCCCCTTTTTTGGGGGGGAGGTGGACAACGGGAGGTGAAACACGGTTTAGGTTTGTGGGGGGGTCGGGGGGGGGGGGGGGGAGGGTCCCCCCCCCCCCCCTCCCCCCCCACACACACCCTTATCCCTCCTCCCACATCTTGCTCATCTGCTTCTCCTCACACTAGCGGCGTTTGTATATGGTATACCCTAGCTGGGCGTAACTCTTCTGAGTTTCATCTAGAATTTGCCTATTTTTCAGCCCCGGATAATGCCACACTTCTTACACACACATACTCGTACATGTATGTATATGGTATGTGTGTATGTACATACAATATATATTGTAATATTGATCGAAATCAGATGGAAAATATATATTGAAACATTAAAAAAAATACTAATACCAAATGCCATTTAAACTATTGCAAAATTGCAAATTAATTCGTTTGTAATTAAAATATTTCCATTTTTATATTTTTTATATTTATTTATATTTGAATTTATAATACAATAATAATATTATATAATTGAATCAAGTCCTGTTATATTTATATTTATAGTAATTAGTTTTTTTTTTATTTATTTATTTATTTTTTAAACATAAAAAAAAGGAAGTGTATTTGCTCTTCGCCATGTGAAATATTGTTTGTCTTCCTCTTTTCTTCTCTTCTCTTCTTTTCTCTTCCCTTCTCCTTTTTTCTCTTCCCTTCCCCTCTCTTCTCTTCTCTTTTAATTCTGTTTAATGTTTACTTTCTTCCTCGGCGTCCCTTTCCTGCGTGGGCTCGTGCTCCTTTTCAAACTGGGGCACGTTTCGTAGGCGACCGCAAAAACAAATTAAGGACCAGTTATTTTTTTTATTTTTTTTTTTGGTTTTTTTGTTTTTTATTATTATTTTCGTTGTTTTTTTTTTATTGTTTTGTGGAAGCCATTGACCTGGTTATCACACCAGGGGTATTCAGTCGCGCACAGCTGCGCCACTCGCACAACGAAGACAGTTCAATTCTCAATTCTCAATACCTAATTCTCAATTTTTAATTCTCAATTTTCAATGCTTTTCAATTCTTCTTCTTCTCCCTCTCCTTGTTCAGTTGAGAACATCCTTATTTGTGGCCAAGTGCAAGGACCTGTATCAATTGTTAATTACAGCAAGTAGGCAAGTCAAGAAGCATGAAACGATAGAGAAAGAGAATGAGAGACAGTGAGAGAGAGAGAGAGAGAGAGAGAGAGAGAGTGGAAAAAAGAGAGAGAGACAGATAGATAAGCAAACGTAAGCATATCCATTAAGGCAAGGACCTTCGCTCCTTCTTCATCCTTCGAATGAAACGTGTGTAAATATTTACGAAAACAAAAAACCATCAAAGGACATTAAAAAAAGCGTGTGCCAATGGCAAAAGCAACAATCATCGCACGATATCAATGACTCAACCCTCGTCCCTTGCCCTCCCTCCCCCCCCTTGCCCACGCCCCTCAAAACGCACCCCCTAATGACAGTGCCACCCCCCCCGGAAAAACAAATATCAAAATATCAAAACATCAGAATATCAAAATATTCAAATATCGAAATGTCAAAGTCTCAGCTGAGCGTGAGAAAGTCAAAGCTAAGCTATGCAATAATAGTTAATAACAATTAAGTTAATATAATTTCAAAGGATTTATTTTGCACTAAGGATAAGGTATCTATTGTACAATAAAATATAATATCATGAGAAATTCGCTTCACTTTTTCAATAATGTATTTTTTTTGTTGTATTATAATTTTTTATAATTTACATTTATTGCCAAAAAAATAATTTTCGTATTGAAAAACATTCTTGAACATTTTGTTAAATATTTCATAAAAAAATCAAAAATTATAAATCGTGTAGTTTCGTGAATTACCAAAATTTATTTGTAAACATTTTGTATTAATAATAAATTTATTTACAATAAATAGTTCAGAGGGAAAATAAATTAACATTTAAAAGTTTATGAATTGAAATGAAAGTCACAATTTTGGAATTGTTAAATTCTTGTTTTCAGTATCTATCTAAAAGTTTAATATATTTTTAATATTATTATATGCACATACCAATATGTATGTATGTATGTATGTGTGTATGTATTGCATTGTGTGTATGTGTATGTGGCATTTTCGTGAATCGCTTTGGTCTCAAATATGACAGAGCATTTTAAATGCAACTTACGCTGAATATTCTTAAATATACTATACACACATACACATACACAAATATACATACATACACACATATACACACATACTGCCCGATAAATTTGTAAACATTTAATGGAGCACATTCGGCTGTTCTTGTCATCAAAAATTCTCTAATGATTGTTTTATTGATTTGAAGAAATTTGTCAGTTGCGATAAATGAATTTCTTCTTCTTCTTCTTCTTGTTTTTTTTTTTATTGATTTTTGGTTAGGTGAGCGGCACCTGTGCTCCTGCTCCCGTTCCTTCCACTGCTCCGACGGGGGTCCTGCCACTCTCCCAGTGAGTGCAGCTTGTGCAGGTGTGTAACATGAATCTCTCTCCACGCTTTCGGGCTGCTCTTCAGCCGGGTGACGTATCCGATGAAGCCACCCTCCGGGGACGAGGACACGTTCAGGTGGTCCCCGGGTCGCAGGCGCAGGATGTATGCATGAGTGCGCATACACACACACACACACAGATAGAGATAAAGAGCAAAAGATAGCGAGAAAATTATGGCAAAGGGATGGAAGCAATGTTTATGCACTCTGCCGCTAGATGGCGCCCTTGATTTAAATTAGATCCCCTAAGCCTTACATTTTTTTAATTATTTCAGAATTTTCAGGTGAAAACAAATTGAAATTTTAAAATTTTACATTAAATTTAATTATTTTAAAACAAATTTGTGGCATTTTGTCTTTTTAAAAGTAACGGGATATGAGTTTGAACATTGTTATAAAAAATTCAAAAGTTTTTCTTTTCAAATTATTTGCATACTTTCGAAATTTAAAAATTAAATCAAAAATAACTATTAAAATAAATTCATTCATGTTTTTTTAAGTAGAAATGTTGCATATGTTTTTTGTTGCATACTTTGGGGACTTGCAGAAAATGGTTTTGTTTATTAAAACAAAACAAAAAAAAAAAAAAATAATAATAATAAAAGCAATTTATAATGATAAATTTTATGCTGAATATTTAGCAAAAAAAAAAAGAAATCAAAACAGACAAAGCGTCAAATGGATGCAATTTCCTTCAAATGAGAAACCAAAGCAAATTCCGATTTTTAAATTGTAATTGAATTTACGAAAAAATATATTATTACGTAATTAATATATAATATTTAAATGCAAATTACATTAACTATTTGAAATAAAAAAAAAGGAAATACAAAGCTTAACAAAACAAAAAAAATGCAAGAAGTTAATTAATTGGTTAATTAATTAATTCATGTGCCAAATTTTAAATTAAGCAAACCACAAAAAAACGCAAAATGAAAATTAATTGAAACTAAAAAAAAAAATATTTTTATTTATATGCATATGCATATTATAATAGCGAAAACACAAAAAAAAATACATATTGTAAATAAATAAATAAATACGAAGCTAAAAAAAAAAATAATTAATTAATTAATTAATTAATTGGCAATTCAAGCGGTGAATTTGAGACTCGCGCGTTTGCGCAGTCCGAAGTCGCTGCTCCGCTGCAGCGCCTCACGCAGCGCCTGCTCCGAAGCCAAATCCCGGATGGGTGCCACAGCGACTACGTCGGCTTTGGCGTTGACGTCAGCGTCAGCGTGAGCGCGAGCGCCAGCGCCAGCGTCGCGTCCAAGGAAATTCCAAAAGGGACGCGCCGTCGTGGTCGTCGTCGGATCCTTGTTGATGTAGATGCAGTTGATGACGGGCTCATCGTAGTATTCCCGACGATTGATCCCATTTTGGCGATTCTTGTTGCGACGGCGGCGACGGCGCTCCTGCTCCTGACGACGGCGCTGCTGCTGCAGACGGCGACGCTTCTGCTGCTGGCGCTGCGCCTGCGTTTGCTGCGGACGGCGACGTCTATAGCCACCCATGGGACGAACGTTGCTGCTGCTGCTGCTGCTGCTGCTGTTGCCACTGGGACGACGACGTTTGTTTGAGACGCTGCTTGGCCTGCTCTTCTTCTTCTTTTGGCGCTGCGTCTTGCGCTTGCTGCTGTTGCTGCCCGTGGGACGACGCTGCTTCTTCTTCTTCTTCTTTTGCTTTGACGGTTCCATGTCCGCGTCGCTGTTAGCAACGCTGCTGCTGCTTCCGCTGCTGCTGCTGCTTCCATTCTGCAACTGTTGCTGCTGCTGCTGCTTCCTCTTGTTCAATTGCTGCTCATCCTGCGCTCCTCCTGCGGCTGCTGCTGCTGACAACATCTCTGACTCCTCCTGCTGCTGCTGCATCTGCATCTGCTGCTGCTGCTGCTGCTTCCTCCTCTTCATATTTTGCCGTCTGCGTTTCTTTTGCTGTTGCTGTTGCTGCTGCTTCTTCTTCTTCTTGTTGTTGTTGGAGTCGGAGGGTCGCTGGTTGGGCTCATTGATGACGGGATGGATATCGCTATCGTCACCACCAGTGCTCCAGATGGCCGTAGTGCTGACGGGACTGTCCTCAGTTATGATCTGCTCGTGTTCACCGAAGAGTCCCATGCCCACGCCCTGGCCATAGTAGAAGAGTTCGTTATTATCCTGCTCCTCGTCCTCATCTTCGTCCTCCTCGTCCGCCTGCAACTGCTGCGGCCAGAGAGCGTAATCCAGCTGCTGTTGCTGCTCCTCTTTCTTGAGCGGCTTCAGCTCAAACACTGCATGCGTGTTGGGATTCACCTTGGGCGGCTGCGCCGACTGCACCACCACAATGCCAGCATCGCCGGCAACATTCGCATGACTCGCCGCAGTGGCAACAACGCTGACGCCCTGTGGCAATTTCGCTGCAGATATAACGGGACTGGACTGCTGCTGCTGCAGCCGTCCATCGTTCTTGTCGAACTCAATCTCGTCCTCATCCTCGTTCTGGTCATCGTTATCATTATCCTCGTCCTGTCTATCCAAATGAACGGCCGTTAAGGCCACATAGCGACGCTTCGTGCTGTCCTGCTCGGCCTCGCGATGCTCTGGCGCCGCATTCACCAGGCTCAGCTGCTGCGAATTGACCGTTACACCGGACGACGCTGCCGACTGGGAGAGAGCGCGCGTCGAGCGCCTGCGACGCGTCACAACGCACTGCGAGGGGCTGCCACCGCCGCCGAGCTGACGTCCTTGGACATAGAAACGCTGCAACTCGTACTCGTTGCCCTGCTCGTCCACCTCGATCCTTGTCTCGGCGGCAACGCTGGAGCTGGCCAACGTCAGCCACAGCGCAGCACCGGCAAAAAGCGTCAACACGCACACTTTGGCCATCTCAAGAGGCGTCTAAAAACTAAGCTGACTCCGTCCGCGATTCCGGCACTTATATTAGCTCGCCCGCTCCGCCGGACCTATTGACCCACAACTAATTGCAAAAAGCACCCAAAAAAAGAAACAAAAGAAAGTTCAAGCCGACACTGCTCGACGATAGGATACCCTGTATTATTGCCATAGATCGGCAATAGCTTTGGAAATTATTATTTTCTTTTTTTTTTTTTGATGGCCAAAATAACATTGTATGTTTGTGCCACATACACGTGGCACAGACAGCATCATGACACCCCACACCCACCCCACCTAGTTTGAAGGGGTATGCCGCGCTCTGAATAATTCATTAGGCATGATTAAGATTTCAGCTCCATATGCATAAGAATCCAGCTAAAGCTATTCATAAAAATTGGCTTTCTTCTTGGCCAGCGTTTCTATCGAAAGAAATAAAAACAAAAACAAAAATAGAAATAGAAATAGAAAAAAAACAAAGAAGAAACAAGTTTTCGCCAACTTTCAGCCTTTCCGGTGCTGGTCACTCGATCACATCGATCGTTCGATGGATCTGCGGATAGCTCAATCGATTGCCGGGGTCAATGGTCAATTAATAACCCAAGCCAAAGTTCAGCGTGGCTAACAACACTTGGCGAAAGAAAGTTTTCTAACCAGTCAAAAGGGCCCCCCATTTGCATATGTATGTATATGGTAAATGCCGATTCCCACTTTACACACACACACGCACACACACATACACGCATACATGCATAAGTGTCATATTCACGCGAAATGATTTTTCTAACCATCGAAAGTTTTTATTAATTTATTAAGAAATAAATTATACTCGAATGAAAGGCTCAGCGCACAGGGACGGAGGGCGGGGCGAGGGGAGCCTTACATAAATAATAATTGGTTAAAACAATTATTATGCAAAATCAAAAATCATAAAAAAACAAACAAAAATTATGAACTTTTATTTCTATTTATTGCATTACAATAAATAATTAATTGCTTTTATTCTTAAAGAACTCCAAGAAATAAAAGAAAATTCTTTTAAATAAATACAAATTATAATTAATTTCAAATTTTAATTTAATCTTTGCATTTTTTTGATGCCCCCCATTGGGCGCCCTAACCCTTGAACCGACCCTGGAGAGGGGCATCAACATTCGCATCACTCGCTGTTCCACATCGCAAACAAAAACAAAAAACAAAAAACAAAAACAAAAATTAACCAAAAATTAAAACAAAAATAAAGATGGAAAGCGAATTGAGCCAATGACAGCAAATCAATTTCAATATATCAATATAAAACATTTCTAACAGATTTAAAACCCAAAGACATAAAATCCAAAAAAAAAAATAAATTAATAAATTGTAGTAGAGAAAAAATTATAAAAACAATAAATTTATTGGCAATAATCGCATTCACACACAAACACATGCATAGTTGTATGTGTGTATATGTGTGCGTGTGTATATGTCCAACAAATGTTCGAAAATATAAAGAAAAAACCGCTAAACTGTTGACCCTAAGAGACCAGTTAATGGCCTCGGCCAGGTCGCCGCACTGTGGGCCAAATTGTCGCATTTCTAAACAAAAAAGAAGATGAAACAAAAAAAAATGTTAATAATTTGTTCATATTTGTTAATAAAATATTATAAAAAATACAAACTCTTTTGCATTTACGAGTATACAAATAGAAATTGTTATATTTATTAATAAAATAAAAAGACATAAAAAAAAACGAATTTCAGCCACAAAATATGCACACATACATATGTATGTACATGCATGTGTATATGTATGCATGTATGTATGTACAATGGCGGGTGCTGCGCCTTCAGCTTCTGCTTCAACTAAGACTGTCACTGGCCTCTTGGCCCTCTTGGCCCTCTCCCCTCCGTCTTCGGTCCACCCTCTGGGAACACCATCCACCATCAAATGGCTCGTTCATCGTCTTCGTCTTCGTCTCTGTCTTCGTTTTCGTCTTCGTCTCTGTCTTCGTCTCTGTCTTGGTCTTGGTCTTCGTCTTGGCCATTTGGTGTCCACTCTTTTTGCATGCTAATGAAAGATCATAAATTTCCACGGAGCCAAAGAACTTAAAAGACGTTAAAATAGTGGTAAGCCCAACTCCAGATATTGCCCACTTGGTGGCTAACAAAGATGGAGAGAGCCAGAGAAAGAGACAGAGAGAGAGAGAGATAGACAGAGAGAGAGAGAGAGAGGGGGGGGGAGTGGGAGTGGGAGTAGGGGGTATTTTTATCAAGAAAACTTAACAAAAGATCAATTGACAGAGAGAAATGTTGCGAGGGACGGCCATGCAACACTTGAATAATAATTGAGCAGAGTCCACGAAAAGAGGTCATTAAATTACGGACATCTATCTCCAAGTGACAACAGCAGCAACAGCAGCAGCAGCAACAGCAGCAGCAGCAGCAACATTAACAGCATCAGCAACAGCGGCAACAGCAGCTGCAACAGCTTCGAGTCGCCACCGTTGATTTGGTATGGAGAAGGTGTCGCTGTGGCTGGCGTTCAAGAATCCGCCGCGGCAACAACAACAACAACAACAACTTTTGAATTCCAACTCCAATTGAAGCAGCAGCAGCAGGAACACAACTGCTGCAACGGCAACTGCAACTGCCACTGCAACGGCAGACAAGTGCGTTGCACGTGCAGACATGCAGCACGGCAGCAGCAGCAAAAGCAACAACAACAACAACAACTACATACATCGGTTTCATACGATCGTATCTGCTGCATGTGACCGTATGCGTGTGTATGTGTGTCCGTGTGTGTGGGGCATGTGGGCGGGGCATTAGACTTCAATGCAAACGAGTTGCACATTTCGGATTAAGCGATTACTTTATAAATGACCCTCGCTGCAGTACGATCCTCGTCGCATTTGGATAGAGAGCAGGACGAAAGGATAAACAAACTAGAGGAAGAAGAAGAAGAAGAAAAGAATGGAAAAGAGAAGCAGATGGAACAACATAAAAGTTGTAAATTATTAAAATATGAAACAAAAAAAAACAAAAAAAAACCAAAAACAATAACAACTTAATTTGGAAACTTTCATTAATAAATAATAATCCAAAAAAAAAGAAAGAAAAAAAAATATATATATATGTAAATATATCCATACACATACATATACTCTTATGTAGGTGAGTAGGAAAAAGATCTTCAGACTTCATTATTATAAATAAATAATTCTCAATTTTTCGTGTTGCTTTTGTTGTTTTCTTGTGTTTGTTGTGTTTTTTTTGTTTTTGTTTTTGTTTTTTTATTTTTTTGTTTTTGTTTGTTGTTTTTGTTTGTTGTTTGTTAGGTGCGTGTCATCATCGTTTGCTTATGCCGTACGCTTTCGCATAGCGGGCACCAACGGAATTTTTAATTTTAATTAATTCATGTGTGTAAATACATGTGCATATGAAATAATACACACATGCATACATACAAACGTGTATGTATTTTCTTTTTATTTACAAATCAATAAAATAAAACAAAAAAATATCAAAATAATTTCAATCTTTGATTTCGATTATGAAAAATGCAAAAGTAGAAAGGATTTTGGGAATATGTATATAATATAAAAAATATTGTGAATATTTTGTACGATCTATTGTTGATAAACTAAATTGAAGGAATAATCAAGGCATTGATTTGGGAGACGATTTCTGTTTCTTCGGCGGATGACACCAATTTTAAAAAAAAAAAAAAAATTTACAGTTATGCATATACATGTATGTATGTATGTATGTGTTTGAATGTTTTTTTTTGTTTCTTTTAATATTTTGCACTTGCACTTGTCCGATTCGCAATTAACCGCATTTTAATATGCTCAGCACATTTAAATAATTTGCAGGTAAAACAGTTATTGTACAGCTCGTGTCACGACAAATTTACACACTAATAACGATATCGGATGAGAGCCTTATTAATGTACAGACAGGTAATAGTCATCATAATAATATTCAAACATTTCATATTTAATTCATTATTTATTATACGTTACTTTTTTTTTAAATATGTGGCGTCATCTACAGTTCATTATTCGTACTGATGTATATTTGCATTCATCTGAATATATGATAACAACGCCCTCTACATGTCAATTACTTATTGCTGTCGGTTGGGCTATCGATTATTTGAACTTGAGCAATTCACCAAAATGAAATATCGGATCGATATGTAAACAAAATATCGCATGCAATTCAAAGTGCGATGGGCCTGGACATATCGATACTTACAACCATCCCTAGTCCAAGGAAGCATTGGGGTGTTTGGATAATGTTCGATATTTGCTTAAAATATTTTCAAATTAAAACATTGAAAAAATGTATTAAATAATTAATAAGAGCATGGTTAAGAAGTGACCGCAACGATTTCCATATCGTTTGTACTTAAATCGAGTGTAAAACTCATGCAATAATTGTGCAATTGCAGTGATAAAGAAGATGTGTCTACACCACGGGCCCGAAATGAATGAAAATGTTAAAATGTGTGTGTATATGTGAGAGTCGAAGGCGCACCAAGAGCGTACATACATAATACTTACATATTTTTAACATATACGTATACGTATGCATATGCATATATATTTATATATGTATACATGTATGCTTATGTGCGGTAGTATGTGTATGCGTAGTTGTAAAAGTGTGCGCGCCAGTGCGTCTATGTGCTGTGTTGGTGTGTATGCCAGTATGTGCATGTGTGTGCGTATGTAAGTGTGTGCACACTGAAAGAATCAATAAAGGATGTGCTGTAGATTTTTTGCAATTGAAGCAGAGCAGCAAAGCAGCGCAGCAGCAGAAGCAGCAAAAGCAAAAGCAAAATCTATGAATACGAATAATAATAATAGAGCAAACAAAAAATAAATTTAAAAAATCGAATAACAATGACAACAATTGTTTAATTTTCACGCATTAAATAAACACTTTTGCTTAACGGTATTATAACGGTATTGTGTGTGCAACAACAATTGCCAATTGTTAACTGAAAAGGCAATAACAGTGTGTACAAATCAAGTTAAACACACGCTTTAAAAACAACAACAACAACAACAAAAACAAGAAACTAATTACAAATTTGAAATTTGAAATTTGCAATCAATCAATCAATCAAAGAAGTAAACAAACCAGCGAAGCGTCAGTCAACATTTCGATCACCATGAAGAGATGCGTAATTATTGCGTTGATGCTGCTGTCAATTGCACGTAAGTTCGCAAAAGCTAATTAAATTCGATTTCATTCGATTTGATTCGATTCCATTCGGTGTGTGGGCGGGTTGTTTGCGTGTGAAAGAGGCAGTGGTTGGGCGTGTCAATGGTTGATGTGCCGCCTTTCAATCAGTGATTGATTTGCTATCGATTAACTTGACTTCGCTTAATTCACAGCTAACCAATGATATCAATGGGAATGTTATCACCTAATATTTGATTCAATACTCGATCAGCTCAACTCATGCGATATCATTCACCCTCTTAAATATGAAACATAGATTTTGCATTAATATCACAATTGAGTTGATAAAAATTGAAGGGTAATTAGCAGAGAGTTCAATATTTATACATATTTATTTATATTTATGGCCTGCTATCTTTCGTCCTCCTCATTATGTTAAATACATTTTCGAATTTAATCACATTTGTTATTGTTCAACTTGATTTCAATTTAATATTTAGAATTTCTTTATTTACGATAACGTTCGACTTTTGATTTAAATTAATAAGAGGAAAACTTGTTATTGATTAGCCTTTTATATAGGAAACACTTAATATCGATTGATATCGGTGCAATTGTAGTCGAACGATTTATCGATACACTTTATATATTCATAATTTTGAAATGAATTTTGAAATTATCAAAAGTGAATATTTTATCAAAACTTTTACGAACTCACTTGATATTTATTCACCTGTTGTAGACACATAGCGTTATCGGACTATAGATCGGATTATAGATAAGAATAATTTTTGTAACGGTAAATTAGTTGGTGGATTTTTTGAATATTAAAACTGTTATCGATGGCATTATTATCGAATTGAACATGCATACATTCACAGAGCACATCGCGACGGTCGAGGTGCACTTCGAGGCACCGGACAGCGGCTTCTTTCTGAAGCACGCCCGCCAACCACCTGTAACGCCGGAAATATCCAACGTGCAGACACCATCCTCGGTGCCGCCATTGAAAACACGTTCGTCTTACGACTCGGTGTTATCGCTGGATCGCTTTACGGTTGTCGAGACCACACAGCCGGTGTCAATACGCGCCAGCTACGGTCCGTTCTCAACAAAACAAACTGTTCCTGCCCGATACATTGTGCCGGATACAATGGACAATGGACAGACAGGCGAATATGTGAACGTAAGTAATTCCACCGGAGGAGGAGTTGCACAATTTTTAATTTCATGCCATTGCGTTATACAGAATTCAACGGCAACGCTGATGGAGCTGCAACAACCAAACATGCATCTAGATATCTCAGCGCACTTGGTGCGCGCGACGGTATCACAGGACTCACCGGTACTTCGTGTGCTCTTTCACGCTGGTGCTGATCCTGGTGGCCATTTGCAGCGGCAAAAGGTGTGTGTGCTGCTGCACGTTGCGATGGCCAACGAGCAACCGCTCAAGGGGCGTTGCATGCCAGAAGGCGAGGACGGTGTATGCGTTGCCGAGGTGGTTATACCGCTCAGCTGGTGGCCAGCGTTGCCTGCGCCACGTCACAGCCGGGAAAGCAGCAGTGGTAGTGATGGCACTGGCGCTGGTTTATCCGCAGCACCGCCGTTGCCGCCAAAAGTGCCGCAACGTTATGCTCAGGTCTCGTACAGCGTGTTTGAGCCACCGCTGCGCAATCCAGAGCAATGCGAGCCCAAGGTGCAAATCCAACCGTTAACAACATTTGCCCAGGTGCCGCTTATAGCGCCAAAGACGTCTTTCAAGGAGCTGCATGCCGACGACTCAGTAACATTTTTATTGCCACAGCATCCGCTGTATCCAATGTCGAAGCTGCATGTGCCCGTTTTTTTGCATCAATATGCCGATCAGGAGCAGCGTATTGCTGCCTTTACGGTGCGTGCCCGTGTCAAGGCGGGTCTACGTATTATGGGCGCGAGTGCGTCAAGCGATCAATGGAGCATCAGCATTGAAAAGGAGAATCCTAAGCATACAACAGCACGTGTGACTGCCTTCCGTAAGGAGGCGGACTCCTCTGCCTCGAGTACATCGAGCATGGAAAGCAGGGGCAATTATAGCAGCGGAAATGAGGTTTACGAGGTTTTCTCTTGGCTTCTGGAAGTGGCCGATGACACCAATGATATATTGGATGGTGGGAAAATCGTTTGGTCCGTCACCCATGTATATGATACGCCCAAGGATAAGGATTCAGCAGAATTAATTGCCACAGATGATACGAAAAAGCGTTTGATAGCTAAGCTCGAGATTAACAAGGACGACATACAGGCGGTATTGCCCATGGCCAAGATATGGGAGGTGATGAACACGGCCGTTTTGACGGGACGACAGGTGGCCCAGGCCATGAAAGTCTTTATTGTATCTCAAGCTGGCAAAGTGGCCGATGTAACCCTGCAGAGCTCCTGCCATGCCGAGGACGAAAGCGTCATTAAGGTAACCATCAGCTAAGATGCGGATGGAATGGAATAATGAAATGATGATTTGAATTTTTTCTTTTTCGTTCTGTTCCCACTCACAGGTTTCCTCCTCGTGCAGTTCTGTATACGTAGATGGATCCGAACAGCGCGGCTCTTCGAATGCCTCCGTGATAGTCAAATACGGCACCTATGTGGGCGTGGCCAAGTTTATTGTGTGGATGCCGGAGTTTCCGCTTGAAGTTTATATATCCGATTTCCGTCTGTCCCAAATCAAGGGCTGGAAGGTAGCTGACGACACACACTATTTGTAAGTCCCTTTCACAGTTACTCAAATGTTTTAATTGCAAATTTATGAAGAAAAGTAACGAGTGGCGAGTGTAAAGTAACGAGTATTTCAGACTGAACAAACGAATATAACTAGCAGCAAATGTATATATATTATTCCTCAATTGGATAAATATGAGCATATGCATGTATTTCACAGGCACAACAAGCAGCTGCGTCGCCGCAAGAAGCGTTCGTATGTGTGGAGCCAGCACGGCACGAGCTACTATAACAATGTTGCCGGCGATAAGAGCATCTGTCGCGCCCGCTACCAGCAGAGTCCGGTGGAAGTGTATGCCAAGTTTTTGGCAATTGACCAGGTGAGTCTTAGTCTTAGTCGGTTGAATGTTTTTTTTTAATTTTCGTTTATTTTACTTTTATTTGGTTTTGTTTTGTTACAGAATTCCGGACGCATAAGCTACTTTATTTCGCGTCGTACAGGATTAAGGGTCACCGATCTGGTGCAGCCACTGCTGAGAGTTGCAGATCCTAAGATAGCCTCGCTCAAGGGCCGCATACTGCAGGGCAAGTCAATGGGACGGACCGATGTCCAGGTGTTGTCGCCTATAACGGGCCGTGTCATTGGCACGAAGGAGATACGCGTCGGCAGCGACAAGGTCAATCTCTCCAAGCTGATTGTACGCGTTATATCTGGATTGCAATTGACCATAACACCTGAGAATGCCATTGAGAACGGTTATCTAGCGGAGACATCTGTCACCCACAAACTGACCGCACAATATCAAGAGGGTCTCCTCGATATCGATTTGGAATTTTCCGATGGCTCTAAGACACCGCTGCGGTAAACTTTACCTAAAAAAACAATATTTGGATCATTGTTCAAAATTAATTACTTTTTGCAGTGATATCGCTGTGGAAGACTATTTCCTGCTAGTGGAGAGCCTGGACACGGAAGTTGTTGCCTTTGCTCCCATGTTAGCCTCGCATCATCCGCGCGTAATCGCTGTGGGTGAAGGCAACGGTAATCTGTTGCGTGTCACGCTACTTTTATCCGAGGAATGTCGGCTGCGGCGGGGCAGCAATGCTGGCTCTTCCACCTCATCCTCCTCTTCCGTCTCGTCGAGCACAGCAACCGGCTCCAAGCAGAACAAACCGAATGCAGCGCCATTGGCCAGCGCCTTAGCCTCCATCGAGGTGGACTTCAACAATGTGGACATTGTTAGCAAACAGGAGTCCATTCAAAACGATGGGACTGTGGGACGCGAGCGTAAAAATTATCGCAACAGCGGCGATTTGGCCGATATCATAGGTGAGTGTCACCAAAGAGAATCCCCCCATAAGCAATACGAAACACAAACAAAATAAATAAATAAAAAAAATGATTATAATTATTTTAGTTGGCATACCGCTACGCGACTCGAGTCAACAATATGAGCCCACTGTACAGGCACGACAGCATCGAGCAGGCATCCAGGCGGTACACAAGACGCACTATGGCAACAGGGCCAATAGCATGGGCGGCGGCAATATGTCATCCATGGAGCTGGGCATGTACGTGCTCCTCACGGCCTTCTGTTTCGCTATTATTGTTTTCGTGATCTCGTGTGTCGTATATGCGTCAAAGTTTCGGCCAGCAATGATTGAATCCGGACTGGACCCACTAACGGGTCTTGGTAAGGGCCATGGCAGTGGCAACGGTGGCAGCGGCGGATTTCGTGATGCACGATTAAAGGAATCCACAACCAATGCACACGATTGGGTCTGGCTGGGACGGTCGACAATTGACAGGCAATCGTTGGCAGTGAACGAGGCAAACAATCAACCGCAACAGCAACATATCAATGCACGTGGTAAGTGGTAATCCATCTCTAGTATATTGATATCCGATCCGTAAACTAAATTAAATGTGGGTTTATTTTCTCTACTCCCTGCAGACTCCCGCATGCGCATAACCAGCAATCCGATTATCAACTATGACAATGGACGACGCGTAAGCTCCTTTGATCAACAGCAACCGCCCAAGCTCCAGACACACATTGTGCCCGCCTCCAATCTGAACAAACTGCATGGGGATCAGTAAGTGAATCATGAGCGTTGAAACAATTCATAAACGACGTTAACCAAATTTGAAACTCCTGCAGCTATTTGGCCAACGAGCGCAAAGAAACCGCATTGGAGTATAAGCCACCGGTGCCGCCGCACCGTAATGTTGGCACGCGTGCCATGTTGCCGCCACAGTTGCCACCACAGTTGCCACAGACAGCGTCCGTCAAGGTGAGCTCGGATTCCTCTTTCTAGAATATTTAAATAAATCTCTTAATAATTTCATATCATTTGCATCGAGCAGGATAAGGAGTTGATGAACAGGCGACATAGTCAGCATTTCAAGCGCGAGTCGCTGCACAGCGACAACAACAATGCAACGCAACAACAACAACAACAGCAGCAGCAGCAACCGCAACAACAGCAACAGCAGCAAGAACGTCAGCAGCATCAACGCAGCCACAGTCATAGCCACAATTTTATTCAGGAGCCGGCGCTGCGTTCGGCACACATCAAAATGAAACAGTTGCAGCAGCAACAACAGCAGCAGCAGCAGCACAAGCAACAGCAACACGAGGAGCTGCACAATGCTGAAAAGCTTGTGGAATACACAAATCCGCATCAGAAGAATGCATTTCAATTCGATTCGCTAACACCAAAGAGAGTAACCAAAGCAGCAACTGTTGCCGCAGTGTCTGTCCCGTCGGCAACATCTCCAGCATCCCCAGCTATAACACAAATCAAAGGTAGGCAGCACTTTAAGCAACGCTTTACGTTTACATAACAAAATATGATTTGATCTTCAAGCTCAATCGTCATTCATGATTGATTTGAAAGCGGAATTCGATTTTCATTTTGATCTCATAATGCGCAAAATAAAAACATTTTGCAGTTTGTTTTTGTTTCTTTGTTGCTTTGTTGATCACCCGTTGTCCATTTGTCAGACATTAATTAATGCTGTTGCTTGATGATTGATGTTGTTATTGTTATTGTTGCTTTTGTTTTTGCCACAGAGAATCATAACCATAGCATATTGAGCAGTGTTGCCGATGCGGCCAATTCGAATGCCACAGATGAGATTGTCCGGTTACCAACACCGCCGGGCGCTCCCATCAGCAGTGAGCCAACAACAAAGTCATCGCGTGTCAAGCGCGCCACAGTTGTTGGCAATCCAATGTTCTCGGCCACCGTCGATGATACACTGGCACCCGGCGAACGTCTGGGTCTGGATGATCTCGACATGGACTACGAACAGATCATGCACTATTTTGATAACCTCAAGGTATAATAATCCTCGTCCTGGTCCTGGTCCTGGTCATGGTCCTGGTTTTGTAATTTTCTAATTTGTGTACTTTGTTCAAAATCTCTTTTCGTTGTTCTATTCTCATTTTCTTCTTATTTTTTAAAGAAAGAAAACCGGTTCACAATTATTTTGATCAAGTCAGATCGGATTTAATTTTTGGTTTTTAAATGGAAAAAAGATCTCTTTGATCTTTTGTCCCATTGTTTTGTTGTCTTCAGTTTGAGTTTGTTTTCTTCGTTTCTTTTTGTTTTCTTAGATTGTGTATAACATATGTATATGTCTATCTATCAGAGTATATACCTAATAATAACATTGTTTTTGCTTTCCCCCTGCAGGAGTCAAATGCCTGAGTACAAGAAATTATTGCTAAAATTCGCGAGATACTGTCAACATTTCATCAACGATATCAGAATGTCGTTACGCCCCTGACAACGCCCACGCGCAAACAAATTCAAATACTTGATGAACTAGTCGCCGTTGGAGTTGGAGTTGCAATCGGAGCTGGAGCTGGAGCTGAAGCTGAAGCCAGAGTTAAAGAAGTTGGAGCTAAAGGAGCGCCGCTGGAACAGCACTCTCAACTTCGAATTCCAAATAAATGCAACTGAAGGGTAACTTGAACACAAACAAACACACACAAATACATACACACACACACACACACACACACACACACACACACAAACGCAATTCTAGCAATCCAAAACATAGAATAATACTCACAAAAACAAGAAACAAGAAACAAACAAGAAAATTGAATCTAAAGAGTATAAACAACTCAAGAAGAAGCAAAGAAAAACAAAAAATCGAAAAACTTATTTATTGCCTAGGTTAAGGTTCATATAAAGCGTATTATATAGATTTAATATCGTATATATATATATATATAATTGCATAAAATTTGTTCCATAACACGCCATACCACGCCCCCTGCTCCCATAGCTAGCACAGGGCGATACGTTTACTTGCTAAGTATGTATAGACTTAAGTATACCCTATACCTACCTATAAAGCAACAAAAGCATAGCTTGTTCCAATCGCTTTCCAAAATTCTTGCTTAGACGCTTGCAATTAAACCAAACAGTAAACATATACCATATACACACACACATGTATATGTCGGTTTTGTGACTTATCGTTATCGGATTCGTAATCGATATACTATATATACTCTGCGTTAAAAGTTGTTATGCTGCATTCCCATTCGCTCCAAATGATTTCAAAGTCAATGGGCTGGCGCCCCAACGCTCTGATCTTCGAGGACAACATTTTCTGTGGAAATCATATGCTATCGATCACAGTTTATCTACATCGATAAATTTATGTTTTTTAATCGTTGACAATTTTAAAATAATTTTTCTCTATACAATACAATACTTTGAAATCCCAGTGAAAAGATTTTGTCTCCTTTCGAGTCCTCGAAAATTGTAAGCCCATCCAGCCCGGAGCATTAGTTTCTATATAGTACAGCTAAAATCAGAAATGGAAGCATTAACTTTTACACAGTACTGTATTTGTATCTGTATCCATCGGAATAATTGAATCGACTTTGATAAACGGTTGCAGATCTGCTTATCAATGTAAACTAATCAAATCTAGTGGCAATTGACAATTGTCAGCCAGGGAGAGGGGTGTACGGTATACGGTGGTGTGCCATAAGCCGTAGAGTTGGCCACGATAAAATATATAATATATATACATATAAAAACAACAAAAACAAAAAAAATATATACAAAAGAAAAATAAATAAATTGAATATTTTGTACGAGATCTCGGCCCCTTAAATGCATATCTCTTATTAGATCGATCTACCATATACCATATACCACATACATAAACCTTAATGCTGAATCTTTGCATTTGTTATCGTAACTCGTGTTTCTCTTCCTATTTTACCGTTTCCACTCTTCGCCTTGGTCTGGTCCCTCTTTTATTTCCCTTCTCTGTAAGATAATGAAAATAATATACGAATTTCACACACGCTTATCGATTAAAAACTTCTTACTATAAACCTATTTAAGAAAAAGAAAAATGGAAAATGAAAAAACTTAAACGTGAAAATCCTCGCTTTATAACTGTATAAGTTGGCTAACAGCCAAATAGCCGAATATTGCAATCACAAGGTTAACATTATTATTTCTTTTTATCACCTAACCATTATCAAACTTATTCGACATAACAACAAATTAAACTAAACTAAACTAAACTAAATAAACCCCACTAAAGAAAAAGTGACAATTGAGATTTCGGAAAATGTATTGTAGTTTGTACAGCAAAAGAAAATTGAACGGAAAATGACAATTCCCGTTTGGGGAAGCACAGAAAATTAATAATAAAAATAGCAAAAAGAACTCGCTTGAAAATACAATAGAGAAATCCGAATTCGATATTCGGAATCGGAGTTTAACATACATATGGTAAATACATAAAATACGAAAAGTATATAGACGCTTATGAGCTTTATTTGAGCGATTGCATTGTAATGAGGACGGGGAGGGTAAGGAGAAGGAAGAAAAAGAGATAAAGGAGGAAGAGCAGCAATAACAAATGAACTATGGGAAAATGTGTAACCAAATATTATATGATATTATCGAGCGATTCAGCTTTATTTATAAAAGAAAAAAACACAAGAGGAAAAACAAAATATTTATAGATGCATACTATACATATTTATTATTCTAATTATAATTACAATTATTAATTATTGTCATTATCATTATCTCAATTATGTTTAACAATATTATGATGTATTTCAATTGATGAGCAAATTTTATAAGCAAACAAAAATCAATTACATTAACAACAACAACAACAAGAACAAAAGTGGAAATTGCAAAAACATTTTCGATAAATGCTAAATAAGAAAACAACAAAATGCTTAAGCAAATATGAAAATTAATAAATTTCTGATAAGAAAGAAAAACTTTTGAAACTCAACAATTTAAATCGCTGCAAATACAATTAAAACGTTTCGAAATTGATCACAGAGCAGCCGCAAACTAGGACAACAATATACAATACTTATTATATATAGCACATGTCCTGATTCACTTAACCAATCAAAGCCAGGACGCATATCCTTATACCACGTCATCATACAATATGTGTGTGTGCCCCAAAGAAGGCTTTGCTGTTGCCTTGTTTTTAAGCTAATTCATTCCATTAGCTAAACGTTTTTTTTTTCCCAAAGTAACTAAATTTTTAAATATTTGCTTATATAAATATAAGCTCAAAGTCTATTAAAAAACGTTTTTAAATCTTTCTCTTTTTTTTGTATCATCTTTTTATTATGTTTTTTGTTTTGTTTTTCTTTTTGTTGTATTATATTATAAATATAGTTTCTCACTCATAAGTCATTTAAGTATTACATTTTGTTACATCACTCAATCATTGTTTCATAATCATATGTTGTAAATTGTTCCGTCCAACAACAAAAACAAAAAGAGAATAAAACAAACAAGAAAATTAAAACATAAACATACACATAACCAAAAAACAAAAACAAAAACAAAAAACAAAAAATTAAACACAAAAATACAAAATAATCGCTAAGAAAAATGAGTTCATTTCAACTCGGCAGCCATTAAAATAAAACACAAAAATCATTTTATTATAAATATATAATTCTTATAAATTTTAGTAATTCTTTTTTTTTTTTGCGATTGTAGTGCCCGCTTAATATATTTTTTTTTTTTTTAACCTTTAAGGTTCTGTATTTTGTTTTCAGTGTATGCTTCAAGCCATTTTATTGATTATGTCAAAATATATTTGGAATATAATATGGGGAATGCCAGTAAATTCCTGTCGAACGAAACGCATAATCCTGATAATTGTTATCGATATTTTATTAATACAATAATTAATATTAAAATAATATTCTGCAATAAAAGATTAAATATAAATATTGGCTTGTTTTTTTTTTTTGTTACTGATTGAAAACAATGTTTGTTAAATTTAGTTATTTAATTATTTTGGCACTGCAAGGCATTTTTCATAATAATCATAATAGTATAAAAATACTTATAGTATATAAACAAAATAAAACAAAAACAAAAAACTAGCAAGCTATTGATACACCCGCACCTCCTCCACCAACACGCAAGAGAGACATAAATTGTTACAAAAGCTTTCTTTGATTTATTCAATTATTTGTTAAACTAAATTTAAACAATTATCTAGTTTGGCTTCATTATAATTATAATTATAATTATGAAACCAATGCAGCATATCTCAAATACACACACACACAAATACACACACACACACACTCATGTAGTTCAGATTGAAAGTCAGTGCTAGTGCCATACTCAATCAATCAATCATTAGTGTACACGTCAATCGTTTGGAGCATGCCTAGAGCTTAATACGAGCAACAACAAAACAAAACGAAAGAAAACAAAGAAAATACTCAATAAAAAATAAAAACAAAAAGGAAACTTATTAAAAAAAACGCTTGTTCTTTCCCTCCAGAGAAATTAAATGAAAACAAAAAACATAAATTAATTAATAAATAAATAAACTGTATACTGTATACTGTATAGTGCGTAGTGGTTAATCATTTTGAAACTCCGAATGACTGACTGATTGAGCGTTGAGTTTTCTACTGAGAATTGGCATACCCATGCAATCAAGCTTCAATCAAAACTGATTGAGCAACAAATTAGCAAATTTAACACAAATAGAATGATGTAGTACAAGCAGCATAATATATATATACATATACATATTTTTCGTGCATGCAGCATTGATTGATCAATGATTGATCAATCTGGCTGCATGTGCGTAGATCGATTCCAATGCAAAGACTTTTTGTTTATAAATTATGTTTAGAAATATTTATATAATATATTTTATTGTATCGTATAATGGATTATTTAATTATAAACTATTTTATTTAACACGTTCAATTACAAAATAAGGCAATTTTTTATACCTAATTCGAATTTCTAGTCAGTTCGAAGCGTACAAATCGTTTTGTTACACACACACACACACACACACACACACACACCACCTTAGATACATATACTATTGCAATAATCCTTATGTATTTTTGCCATGCTTTTTACCAGGCCCAAAAAATAAATAAAAATTTATAAATACTATATTATATATATATAAAACAAAATAAGAGAAAAGAAAACAAAACAAAAAAAAAAGAAAACAAACAATCCTAAATCTAAGCGACATATAACTATATATATATATATATACATATATATATAGATATATATATGAATGTATTTGTATGTATTATTCAAAGGATTATTTAAAAAAAAACAAAAACAAAAACAAAAACAAAAGGAACTAAATGCACATTAATTAAGAAAGAGAAACGAAAAAGAAAAGGGAGAGAGGGAGAAAAGGAGAAAAATGCATTTTCTGTTCTGTGTTTATTTAAGGCTAAACTTAAACTAAAATGAAATCATAAATAAATAAATACACATACATATGTATATATATATATTTATATATGTATGTACATATATCTAGTAAATACAAAAGATGAACACGTATATATGTATATGAGAGAGAGAGAGAGAGAGAGAGAGAGCGGCAGCAAGAAATATCATAAAACGAAATATACATAAATATATGATACAAATAAATAAATATAAACAAATGCAATTATTAATGCTGCTTACCGCAAAAAGAATAACAATGTGTATGTATGTATGTACGTATGTGTGTATGTACGTTTGCATATGTGTGTACTCCATAAGAAACGACATACACACACACACACACACACAGAAACACATACCATATACGTGAAAGGATTACGTTATTCGCTTGGCACATACATACACACACACAAACACACACACACACTCATATATATATATATATATATATTAACTATATTATTACAGTCCGATTTCTTCCCACTCAATACACTTATCGATTTATCGAAATTCGTTATACTATATTTATCGTATTGTATTGTATTGTATTGTATGTATACATATACATGTATGTATGTATGTAAGTTTTATGAATGTCCCACCTGCCTGGCCAAATCGCTTTCCTTATACTAATACACACACACACGCACACACGTACACATTCCGCTGCTAATTTGCACCTTGCCTCAAACAAAAAAAAAACCAAAATTAATAACTTTAACAAAACACCAAAACAAAGAAGAAGACGAAGAATAAGAAAGAGAAGAACTAAGATAAACAGAAAAGAAAGGAAAAGGATGAAATTATATTAAAATTAAAACGCAGTAAAAGAAAATTATAAAAATAACTAACACAAAAAAAAAAACAAATGAAAAACAAAAAAAAAATGAAAAAAAAAGAAGCCACCGCCGCATAATTGTTAACATTATATCAGTTATTACGTAGTTGTTGTGTATGTATTGTATGTATGTAAGTATGTAAATGTGTGCTTACTCCGACAAAAAAAAAGGAAGAAGAAATTAATAATAAAAGAAAAGCAAACAATACTCAATTATTATTATTACGATTATTATTATTCGATTCTTGTTATTAGAGCGCGTATATGGTACATATATTGATTATATTTTCAATTTCGATTTCGTTTTCGATTTGATTTTCATTAAGACGCTAGTGTGATATAGTCTGATTTTTCTCTTTGAATACCAATTCGATAACACTAACAACTTTTATACCCAAACATATGTATACTCTCCATATATACATACCATATACATCGAGTGAATAACTTGACTTTACTTATAAAGCAGCCCCCCTCCTCCTCCGCCTCATCCTCCACTCCACTCCACTAGCACATGCCGGTGATTCCCCACAATGCTTATAAATAGTATAATCTAATGTATATGCATACATACATCATACCATACATCAAAATATGCCACATATACAAATACAAATATATATATATATATATATACCATATACTAAACAGTATTTATGTATATGTGTACATCGCATATATGCATACATACATACGAACGCTTCTCACACACGAGCATATACATGTGGTACGCGACTTTTTGTCCCACTGTACCGAGTTTTGTCCTTGTGTTCGTTTGTTCCTTCGTTCAGATTCGTTGATACTAACTATTGGAAGTATATGGTATGGTATATACATACATACATGTACGATATATTGTTTAGCTTTTGTACTTTACCATTTCGGTTATTTGATTATTTATTTATTTATAATTCTGTTATCCGTTGATACATATGTATGTACTATAAGAGGAAATAATTAAACAAAACACAAAATAACAACAAATAAATTACTGCAAAATTTATATTGTACAACACAGAGAGAGAGAGACGGAGAGAGAGAGAGAAAGAGAGGCAAACGCAAAATGATATGATACGAAATGATAGTTGCCATGTAAACACACTTTAGTAGTTTATTATATTATATTATTATATTATATTATATTAATTATATTAAATTATATTATACTTATTATATTATATTTAGTGTAACACATTTTATTTAAATGATAAATCAACTTTCGAAACAACAACAAAATAAATAAAAAATATTCAACAACACGAAACAAATGAAAAGCAAAAATATTATGAATATTCTAAAACTGAAATATTAATTTAATTAAATACAAATAATTTATTAATAAACCACATATTATGAAATGACATAAAACCAAATACCAAAATTTCTTTTATTATTACAATCTACAATTGTTATTACACTTTTAGGCCAAGTTCTTCATTTGGCCAAGAGTGGAATAAATTCCCAGTTTCAGGCCTAAATCGCTGCGTACTCCTTCGATATGCTCTATAAGGCATATATGTACATACATACGTATGGTAAGTATCTGATTCTAGATGTAAATATCCCGATCCGCATCCACCAATTCAATTATTCTAATTATTTGGAATTTAAATATATATTTTAATAATAAAAACTTTTTAATTTATCGTTTTCGAAAAAGCCATCGCAAGTTGAAACTTAATATTTAAATTGTTTATATTGAAGTATGTATGTATCTTCCATGTGCAATTTGTAATTCCAGCAATATGCTATATACATACTTACTATATTATAGTATCTCGTACAGTTTGCCAATTTCAATTCAATTTATTTTGCTTTTCTTTTCTTTTCCTTTTGTTTTGGCGATATTCTACGCTCCATATGCGATGCGACCTATCAAAAGTTTTCGCTTATTTGCCCTTATACAGTTATATATACATACATATGCATGTATATATATATATGTGTATATATTTTTATTTTATTTAATTTTGTTTTGTTTTTGTTTCAAGTCTTTTTAAAGTTACGCAACATTTGGCGCTTCTTTTGACGCGTGATCTTCACGATGTCGATGGCGTCAACCTGTGTTAACTATTCTACGAATATAAGTATATAGACACATACCAGATACATACATGTACATAAATACCGTACAATATATACCAGATATATACTATATGTAAATACATACATATGTATGTATGTTATATCTCCGCCGAGCCCACCTTTGGCCATGTCCGCCCACTCGCCGAGGATCCGATCCCAAGCTACATACATATGTGCATACATACAAACATACTATACATGCACAAATACCATACATACATACATAAGTGCGTTCTACGTCTGATTCTAATTGTAAGAACTTCCAATTCGAGCAACTGGCGACATTTTGCCACACCAATATCACGATACCCTACCTTTGGCTATGGCACTTTTCGGATGCGATTTGTCATGCAACATGCTACAACATGAAATGAAATAATTAATTTCAAGAGAAGGGAATAAATTTCTTAACAAATTAATTCATTAATTATTTTGTATTATTATTTGTATTGTATTTATTTTCGAATATTTACTTGCAGTTAGTGTATGTGCACGTTCTCATGTGAAATAAAGCGTTTTCCTCTTGTATGCGTATGCGTATGTACATGCATACATACGTACATATGTATGTATGTGTGTATGGCAAAGATTGACTTTCATTTTGCTGACTGATCAGAGCCCAGATGATCATTTATTGTAGCCAAAACTGCGACTCAGCCAAGCATATAAAAGCGTTGGGAAGACGCTTCGTTGTCTCAGTTGCTGTTCAAAAATTTTTGTGGCCTCTTGCAAGTTTTGAAATTGTGGGTTTCGGAACGAACCGTACTTTTCGGACGCAAAAAAATATACAAAATTAAAAATTAAATATCAAAATAATTAAATACAAAAAAACATGTCTTACATTGGCAACGCATCGGATTTGGAATGTGAAAAGAGCGAATTCCCAAGGCCGCGTCCTACGGGCATCGTCACCAAAGTGGCCGCCCACAAGCTCTCGTCGGAGCCGAAATGGGCCGATAAGCGGGAGGAGGATTCCGATTCGGAAATCTCATCGCCTGACAATTTCCTGACCAAAGGTGCCCCCCACACTATAAATATTGTATATTATAAAAAAACAAAATATTTGCAACAAAAACAAACACAAATTATTAATCAACCATTTAACCATCTTTTTTTTTTTTTTTTTTTTTTTGTATTGGAAAATTATTAATTACATTTTGTAATTTCTTTAATTAAATTTAATTTTTGAATTAACTGTATTAAGTGCCCAGTTGACATACTCGTAGTTATCGATGGATTTCTCCATAACTCCCTCAAAAAAAAAAAAATTAAAAAAAAATCCAATTAAAGAAATGGGAATTTAATTATGAAAATTATTAATTCTTTTTTTTTTTAATGATATATGTATAAAGAATTCGAAGTTAGAAATTGGGAAATTGTCAAATTTTTAGCTATGCGAGTAGTTAAAAAAGAAATGTTAATTTTAAATATTTATTATTAATAAAAACTAAAAACTAATTACTAAAAATAAAACTAAAAAATATAATAAAATGAAAGTGCATGTTGCTAACTTGAATACGGTTTGATGTAACATTCATTCATCCATCCATCCACCCATCCATCCATCCACTATTCCACCTCATCCACATATACATGCATATGTACATACACACATACATACATGCATACATACATAGATATGATTTGGAGTAGAGAATGGATTACTAACTGAATGCAGTTGATGACCATGACCATGATAACTTGCAGGCGCATTTCTACTGACCCCATCCTATGAATTATCGATGGAACGTGCCGCATTAATTTGTGAAAAAATGAGTTTCAAAGGATGTTTCAGCTTGACGAAAACCGCTACAGGAATTCTATTTAAATTCTCACATCCAGATGATTATCAGGCGGTGTTCAAGAAGGGCTTCCACAAGGTGACCGGAGCGCGTTTCTATCGGAAAGTAAGTCAAAATTTGGAATTTATTTTTTAAAAATAATAATAATACCACAGAGCGAGGCAAATGAAACACGAAAATAAAAACAAAAAACAAAAATAAAAACAAACTAACAGTAGTCGGTAATACTCGATATAGTCTAGGATACACGAATTTATTTAAATTGTTTAAAAAAAACCCATCGAAATTCTCACCCGGTGTGTGCTGTCCATTTTCATGACTGTTTTCTGAATTTTTGAAATATTTTAACATTTTTACAGCAAACATTCTCGCGAAGTGTGAGTATTGGCGGCCCATTAATCACCAAAAAAACAAAAAGAACAGAAAAAAAACAAATAATAATAATAATAATAATCAAGTATAATAATATTTATAAATGAAACCCAGAAATAGTATAGAAATGATATATATGTATATGTATATATATAATAACTAACTGTACGATACTCTTTTTGGCGTCTATAACTATGTTATCTGTGTGTATCTCTTGTGCGTATCTTCTGTGTTTTCTTCTTTCTCTTTCTTTCTTTCTTTCTTTCTTTTTTGGCTTTCTTTTTTTTGTGTTTTCTATTTTAGATTGCCATACCATGTCGTCCGAGGAAAACGTTCACGCTGTATGTGCTGGATGTGCCGGAGGATCTGCCCGTCGAGGACATCAGGCACGCCATGTACAAGTTCGACTCGGTTGTGGAGGTTGTGCGTCTGCACATCTACTCCAGCCCAAGTTTGTCCAGTGGCGGCGTCGGCATCGCCGGTGTCAGCGTCGGCAGCAGCGTTGATAAGGGCGTCGAAGGTGAGCAGATCCACCCCTCATCCCCCAGCCAGACGCAGATGCATACACTGCGCCGAGCGGCCATACGAAGTAATGTACCAAGCCAATCAATCAATTCCCATATGCACATACATACATCTACCATTCACACACGCACACACACACACACACACACATACATATACAAAAGAGATTAACTTGAAAATCTTGAATCGATTGCCGTCGATTTCCTTTGCAGGCAGCAGCACGGCCAACACGAAAAGCGTCATTGGGGGCATTGTGGGCGATGCCATTGAGAAGGCGGAGCGTCCGGAGCGTCGGGAATTGCCGCCAGCTGTAATACGCATCACCCTGGCATCCATGGATGAGTACAATATACTCCTCCAGAACGGGCTCAACTTCTACGATGCCACATTCTTTCCCACTGAGGCGAACATGTCCCTGAAAGGCGCCAAAATCGACTACAAGCGTCGGTAAGCATACTTTTTGAACACACTGTGCCAGCAAATGGTATTTTCGCAAAAAGCGCTAAATAAGGATGCGAAAATACTGCAATTAGGATAAATTCAATTTACAACGAACCGTTAAAAAGTCCAAATAGTGTGTATGTATGTATGTGTATGCATGTGTACGTGTGTGTACACAAATACAATGAAAGAGCGTAATTGTAAATTTAATTAGAATTGAAACCTACGCTTTATTTTATATTAATTAAATTGTATTTTTTTTTTTGAATTAAATATATAAAAAAAAGTTTAGCTTAAACGAAAAATATTAATTAAATATACTAGAAATTCAATTATATTGAGGAATAAGATAAAATACAATAAAATTGATCAGCAAATGAAAATGTTTAAAAATGGTAAAAGCCTAAACATACAACTGTGTGTGTGTGTGTGCACATGCATACATACATATGTACATACCTAGCTGAATATTTAGCAATAAAAAAAAAGCTAAAGAATATACGAAGCACATACAAAAATGCAATTTTAAGCTAAACTCTTCTCTTTCTCACACATTCTGTTTTTGCTAATCATCTCTTTCTCACTCGCTGTCTCTCTCTCTCGCTCTTCCCACCAGCATGCTAGATGGCTCGATACCGGGGCGTGTACGGGAATTATTGCCCGTATTCGATGCGGCTGGCTTCTGCAAGCTGCCTCCACCCACAAGCAAGCTAATTAAGCCGCCGAGGTCATAAATACGTTCCACACATGTTACGGCTAAATAAACAGGCAACAAAATTAAATAAATAAAAATAAATACGACAAAAGCAAAAAACAAAAACAACAAAAAAAAAAAGAAACAGCCGGTACGGTATTTGTTCCCGAAACCCCACCCCCACCCCCGCCTCAAGACGACCCAAAAAGCCCCCAAAACCCGACGACTTCTCTCGATTTTGATATCCAATGGATGACGATGCCACGCAGCGCGTTTTAAACATTTCCGCTGCCAACTGTAATAATTCCTCTTTTGGTTTAAAAAACAAAAACAAAACAAAAAAAAAGACCGCCATTTTTTCTACTCTACACACGCGCATATACATACATATATATATACGTTTTTTTTTCTTTCTATCTTGTGTGATTCTATTTTTTTTTTCTTTTTTTTTTGCCTAGTTTTTTATTATTATTAAATACCCATAAATGGTGTAGCCGCTAATTTGTTTGATTGTCTAACAAAATAAAAAATAAAACTAAAAAAATAAAAAATAAATAAATACATGAAATGAAAAATACTTTTCAATGGCAAACGGAAACAAACTAATTCAATTTACGCGCATAAGACTATGGCTCTCTCTCTCTCTCTCTCTCTATCTATCTCTTTTTATCCCTCTCGTTGTCTCTCTGTCTGTCTCTTTTTATCTATTTTATAAACTATTACCAATGACTAAATATACATACATAAATTATAATTAAGTTACCGCTCGGAAGTTGAACTTTTTTTTCATACTTTATAATTAATAAGTAATAAAAAAAATCTCATGCCTTTTTTGTTTAAATTTGATTTGATTTTGAGTTTGTTTTTTGTTTACAACTTTCGGGCGTTGTATTTTTTTTTTTTTTTTACATATTAAATTTAATAAACGACCACTTTTAATAATATACTACAGTAATATGTTAATCTATTTAATTAATAAAGTGAGAATTTTCAAAGCGAGCTTCGTCTTGAATTTGCATTTTTATTTCCAAACTTCGAAATGGGCAGGTAATACATTTTCACATCTGGATCCAGCCAGAACAAATAGGATAACGGATGTCTATATATTTTTACAGTTAATCCATTTCATCAACATCAATCCTTCATACATCAAAGTCCAGCTATAATTTTAATATCAAATCAATCGACACAGATAAAAGAAAACTGGGAAATTAAATAGATTAAATAGTTATAATAAATAAATTATATATTTTTATCGTTGTTTGTTTTTGTTTGTTGTTGTTTTTCGTTAATACTTTTCGTTTGTTGTTTATTTTTGCACTTTATTTAGGTATTTGATTTAGGTATACATAGAATCTTGATTGATATAACAGACAAAATTTGCACAAAGTATAACACAAAGACATATGTAACTACACATACGCATACACATACGCACAGACACACACACATATGTATGGTATATATGCATATGTGTATGCAGGTGTGTTTAATGTAGAATATATTCTCATAAGCATATAATTTATCATACTGCAGAATGTCTTGTATGTATTGTATATATATATATATATATATAATAATTAATAATTCATTTAAATCATATAGTTAATGTATACACCACACATGTGTGTACATATATACACACATGTATATATGTATTAATATGTTTACGTATGTATAATAATTATATAAGTAGTATATGTATATATAGTATAGTCTGTTTAGGAAATACTCATCGAATAGAAACGAATAATTAACTCGTCAATTAGTTGTTGTTGTTGTTGTTGTTTTTCTTTTTGTTTATGTTCATTTTATGTTGTGTTTTGTTTTTGTTTTTGTTTTTATTTCGTTTTGTTTTCTTGAAAAGAAAAACTATGACGCAAAGCGACAAAACAGCAAAGAAAAAAAAAAGATCGTATATATGTATATAATAAAGAATATAATAATCAACATTTAACAAACAAAACTTGTAATAAAATACATATAATCATCACACATTTATGCAAACACTCACAAAACACTCACTCTCAGACTCACTCACACACTCAGTCACATTCAAATACAAGCACTCAAACACTCAGAGACAACGCGACAACGGACGCATAAGTAAATAATTATAGTATACAAAATATGATTTTGTTGTTGTTGTTGTTGTTGTTTGTTTTCTGTTGTTGTTGTTGTTTGTTTTCTGTTGTTGTTGTTGTTGTTGTTGCTGCTGCTGCTGCTGCTATTGTTTTTTAATACACGGAGTGAACAATATTATCCTTCTCCACAAGCAGTCGCACCTTCATACAGCCATCGGAGCCGCAGGAGAATAACCGTCCAAATGGATCCACATACACCTGACTCACGCCCTGGCCCGTGTGCTTGAAGAATCCATTCTTGGCATGCTCATGCGGGAACGTATTGATCAGCATGAACTGGTTCATGTCCCATATCTGCAAACAAATGAATATATTAAATATTATTCGCCCGATTATAAATAATAATAATAATATTTGTGTACTGACCTTAATGTCGCCCTCAATGGAGCCCGTGACAAAGAACTCCTCGTGCGGATCGAGCGCAATGCACTTGATTGTGCTATCATGTGCCTGCAAAACAAATCGATAAATAATTTATTCATCATTTATAATAGAAAAATTATTAAATATATTTTATTTTAAATTTATATTCACACCTGATAGCGATGCCGCAGTGTGCGTTGGCGCACATCAAAGACGCAAACGTCGCCGCGTTTGCCACAGGATATGAGCACCTGATGCTGTGGCGCAAATACCAGACAGGATGATCCTTGATCATGGCAGGTGAAGGCTAAAACAAATCAATAAAAAATTAAAATTAAATTCGGATTCAATTATGCAATTGTTGCAAGACGCGCTTACCCGATACACAGGACTTTTTATGTGGCAACAGTGTGTCCCAAATGTTTATGTTCTTGTTTTCGGAACTTTGACCAGCTAAAAAAGTAGAAGAAAAGCACACAAAATGTTAATGTTAATGTTAATTAATTAATTAGTTGTTAAATGTAAACACTAATGTTTAAACTAAATAAAAACCAACCGCTCGCTAACAAGCTGCAGGAGCCGAGGAATACGAAGTCGGAGAGCGTTTTGTTGTGACACTGGTAGGTCTAGCGAGAAAAGAAGATAAAAACAATTTAAATATAAATTAAAATTAAAAATAAAATAAAATTAAATTAATCTGAGCATACGCACTATAAAGGAGCGATTGTTTTGGGAGGCGATGCCCGCCTGCCACAGGCTAAGGTTGCCATCACCGTCGCCAATGCCAAATTTATTGCCCTGCTCGGAGAAGCGACAGCGCGTCACCTTGGCAAAGGTGCCGGAGCTGCGTGGACAGCAGACTGGCTGCTGATGACCCCATTCCCAGATCTGTACAGAACCATCCTGACCCCCGGTCAAATACAATGGCATTAATGGATGTGCGCTCATGCGCTTCACGTTGTCCACCTTATGGCGCAGCACCTGAAGGAGCAGAGAGTCAGAGTCACATTATAAGCAACAGCTTGGAATATGCCGAGCCATGTTAATCATTACCATGGATGTGCCACGACCCGACTGAGAGGCGCTTTGGGTGCTGGCGCTCGCCTCACTGTATGCATTTCCAGTGCCAAATTGTGCCCTGGGAGAGGAAAAAGGTAAACGAAAAAAAAAAAAAGAGAATCACATTAGCTTGGCGGGGATTTGAACAGCGGGAGATAGCACACAGGGTAGGGAGGTGTCAACTCACTGCTCCTGCGACTGGATTATCAGGAAGGCGGAGCTGTTTGTATCCGCATCTTTGGATAGATTCATCATATCATAGTCGCATTCATCCTCATACCAGTTGGGCGATTCCAATAACAGCGATATATCAAATTCCTGTATCTCCCGCGGATTGGCGAATGCGATCATCGATGAGCTATTGTTCTTCAAACAGAATGTTAGGATTGATTCATGATCCTTGTGTATGATTCGAATGTGATCCGTATTCTCGTTGGTTGAATGCGATTGACCTAACGAGAGAGTGACAAGTAATAATAATATAATATTCTTCTTGTTTACAGGGTATACACTAGTCGAAACTTACCCTCATCGGTCTCGTTGTCGTTTTGGTGGGTATGATGGGAGCTGCGCGTGCTTGGCTCAGACGTCTTTCCGAAAATACTCTTGATGAAAACCTCCGTTGTGGGTTCCTGGCGCACCAAATAGTTCCACAATCGGCGAATGGGCCCAGCGGCTGATCCGGATATGAACGGCGTATTATCCTTGTTCAATAGCGACCTGTACTTGTGTATGGCCAGGCCGTTGATGCCACTTTCCGCATAGCAGCCGGGTATATAGTGCCGCGAAGGTGGACCACGGCTAATCAAATCGTTGAGCGCAAACTCTTGCCAACGATTGAGCGTACGGAGCACCTCATGTGACAGCGGACTAATTACGGGAAGATCTGTAATGCATTCGCAAAGGCAAATGGTCATTAAAGAGATGGAGATGGACATTAATGTGGAATATGGAAATATAATTTCGTTAGGAATTATACCCTGCAACTCGATGCCGGCCACTTTGATGAACTCCTGTATTTTGTGTGTGCTGATCTTGATCAGTGCCAAGCGCAAGATGCTCCATGAATAGGACATGGGATTGGTGTGCTCCGTATTATCTTTGGGCTTAAGTTGCGTCCGACTCACATTGACATCCTCATCGTCATCCTCCTCATTTTCTTCATCGGATTCATGCGAATCATCCGTATCGTAATCATCGCAATCTGCAAAATAAATTTTTCAATTCAATTTCAATTCTTCATCTAGTTCTTGGGGAATCTCTGTGTTCCGTGTTCTTACCCATGTTAGGCGGCTTGGCAAGGAAATAGGAGAGCATTGACGTCTCTGGGGGCATGAATTGTTCCCTATAGGTGGGCTTGTCCTCCTTCATGTTGCTCGATGTGCTATTCTGGCTAAAGTTGCCCAATATTTTCATATTGAGCCTCATGCGTTGCTTTGTTATCGATGTGACCGTATTCCAAACGCTGTTCTCATCCACCGTTGCATCCTCAGTTGCGCCAGCAGCTCCTTGGAGCGATGCCTGTGACTGTAACTGTGCATGGGCTTGGGCTTGTGCCTGCACTTGTGTGGCATGCATCTGTGTCGCCGGCTTTATGAGCAGCTTCTTCATGCCACCGCCAAAGAGCGTGGACCATGTGTCGTTGGTGAACTTTTGCCCGCTGAGGCGATAGAGCAATCGACTGTCGCACGTGGACAGCGAATAGATGAACAATGCCATATATGTGGAGACAAAGGACTCCAACAGCAGCACATTCAGCTTGGGCACATCCTCATCCTTCTCCCTGGCAAGCAGGGCACGCAAGTTGGTTACGCCCGGCCATTTTGAGGGCGTTGTGCATATGCCCGCCGGCTCATCCGTGGAATATTTGCGGCGTCGATTGAACGCATTGCGACTGCCAACCAGATAGCTGCATTCAAAGGATGAGTTAATCTTGGCAATATTCTCAATTCCCGGACTGGGGTAACCATTAATCGTGGAGTTGTTCACCACAAAACTCTCCGAATCGCACAGAGATTGATAGATGCACGAGGAGAGCGCCACGGCCAAGTCCCTGAGCACAAAGATCTCGCTTAAAGCGCTCGTCTCGATACCAGGGAATGGCAGCAACTTGATGATGCTCTGCAGCATGTCCACCGTCTGCGATTGAAGGTATTTGATGGGATCGGCAATGACCGTCTTATTGCCAGCGACACAGGCGCTGAGCAGCGGCAACGTTGTCGGGAATGGTAACGGGCTGAGCAGCTGTTGTTGCGTCTTCTCCTGCTGCAGCTCCTGCAGCAACAGCACCAGCTCCATCCGCACCGATGCCAAACCACCGCCGCTGGCTCCATGCAGCGAGCAATAGCTGAGTAGAGTGCGCAGCAGCGTCTCGTTGGCTAAAATGAAACCATAAATAATTTAGAGCTTATTGTCTGGGTATCATCTGGGTATCTAGGATTCGAGCATGATATTCATTGATTGATTGATTGAGTGATTGATTGATTGATTGAGTGATTAGGTTAATTTCGATTGCAATTGGAATTTGAAATTGATTTAGGAATCTAATGAAACGGAAGCAATTGATGATTGATAGATGAATAATGAATGATTGATTCAATTCAATATTGATTGATTGATTGATTGATTTACCTTTTAGCCATCGCTTGCGCTTTGCGGCACGCACAACTTTTGCCTCAAAGTCCTGCTTATCCTGCATGAGAATCTCATGGAGCGTGGGTCGATCCGTGCTGGGATAGATGCTGGCATTCATGTCCTTGTCTTTGGCATCACCGGTGTCCGCATCGCCGGCATCGTTCGCCTGCTCGGAGCTGCAGTAATTGCAAAGCTGCTTCAGTGCCTCCACTTCGCGCTCCAGCCACATGTACAGCTGATACCGCAACTGACCGCCATCCACTTCGAAGCCGGTGGCCAATGTCGACAGCTCCTCCATTAAAATCTTCAGGCAAGCCACAAATTTCAGCTGCTGAGCCATGATGTCCATCTTGCTCTCGCTGCCCAAGGATTTGCCAAAACCATTTGCGGTCGCTCCCAGTTCCGGATCATTTGGCTGCTCCACAGGCACAACTTCAATGTGCTCATCCTCGTCGGCGTCGGCGTCATCGTCGTCGTCATCCCATTTGATTTCAAATTTGGCCTCCAGGGCATCGTTGTTGCCACCAGTCGGTGCGCCCCAATCGAATAGATCAGCCGATGTTGAGTTCTGAGTTTGCGTATCCCATTGGTCCATAATGCCCGTATTGATGAGCTCGTGCTTCGCCTGCGGCTGCTTGTTCTCCTGTTCCTGCTCCTGCATCTGGCTGCCATCCATGCTGGTGCTGCTGTCGCTAATCTTCAGCGGCAGCTTGTTAAGCACCTCCAGCGCCAGCGCCGGGCAACCGGACTTGAAGTGTCCATGCGCCGTGGTAAAGTACAGCTGCCGCTCGATGGCCGTTATCGAATCCTCCAGCTGTAGCTGCTTATCACTAGCCGTGGCCTGACGCGTCTCGCCCGCATAGCTGAACCCGGAGAGCACCACATGGGCGATGCGCTTCTCCTGCGCCGACAGCGCAATATTTTGACGTATGAGCAGCGGATGGGTGCGCAAATAGATGTAAAAATTGAAGACATTCGGATTGGTGGCATGCGGCATCTCTGGACGGAGCAGGTCCTCCTCCCTATAGCTGGTATGCAGACTGCCGACGCCATTCAATAGGAGGGTGTTCAAGCTCTCCTGGTACTTCTTTAGATTCCAATATGTCATCGAACGCAAAAACGGATCCGGATGAGCACGCGTCAAGTCACAGCGCATCGGTGCTTCCATATCCGTGCCCAAAATGTGCTCATAGAGCAATCGTTGATAGTAGCAACCCTCGCCATCGCCCTCGTACAATCGGGCTATGATCAGGGCCAATTGGAAATCCTCCAGCTTGTTCATGCACACCTCGATGGCATCGTTTAGGGAATTGGCAAGCAGGAAGAAGGCAACCGCATGCTCGAAACGCTGCTTGCCCAGGAGGACAAATGCATTCTTGAGCGCCGCCTTGCGCCAACGATCCTCGGCAAAGTTATTGCCAAAGAACGTTGTCATCTTCTCATCCCGCTTCGAGCGATACAGACCCCAGACCAAGGATTTTTTCTTCATGGCCAAATAGTAGATGGCCGCATCCAATGGATCCTGCTTCAGCTGATAGGCGCACTTGGCCAACTTCTCGACGCAACGGCGCAGCGTATTGATGTTCTTCAGCCAGTAGCCAACGCCCAGATCTCTTAGCGTGCCCCAGCGTAGATCACCCTTTGTGTAGCTGGGTATAAGATTCAGTAGCTCCTCCTCGCTCTCCGAATGATACGCCCAGACAATGTTGGCCGTGCCGACACCCTGGCGTTGGAATTGGGCGCGTTGCTGGAGCGGCAGACAACGGAGCAGATAGGTGAAGTGTTTCATCGCCAGCAGGAAACGCAAGCCACAATCATCCAGCGAGTCTGTGGCCTGCTCCTTACCACTACCGGTGCCACCTGGACCGCCAGCACCTGCAGCACTCTGCGCCTTGCCAAGATCAGCGGCAAATTTGTCCGAGAAATCCGTATTGCAAGTGGCCACCGTATCGGCCAACGCGAGCAGATGCATCTGATCCAATGAGGACAGGCCCGGCAAATGTGTGTGCGTCAGCAGGCGGGACAACAGTTGACCCTGACGCGGGCCAAAGTGCGAGATTGACTGCTTCTCGGGCAGGGATAAGCGGCGTTCCTGACGCTTTTGTTCGCCATCGCAGAGCAACTCATCCAGGTTATCATCGGAATTGTGCATGTCAAAGAGCTCATCGTAATCCTTGTCACCTTCAGCTGCATTGGGCGCCTTGCCCGGCTGCTCACGATCCGCATTGAGCAGCACCCACAATGGCAACGGCGGAATAGAGTTGATTTCCGCATAATCCAGCATCAGTTCCTCCGGAATCTGTGTGGTGCTGCCCCGGTGCTCCGCCTGTATGTTGCTCGTATCGGCCGTATAGCTTATGCTTAGGGTGCGTGATCTTGACCAGCTACGCTGACGCACACCACCGCCACCTGTGGAGCTGCCATCATCATCATTTGGTGCACCGCTTGAGCCGCCGCCGCCGCCACCGCTGCTGCTGCCACTCATGCAGCGCACCAGGTGCGCCAATATGGCCTTCACCCAACGAATCTTGCCACAATTCAGCAGCTCCATCAGTTGCTTGGGATGATACTGTGGCAGCACTGGGCACGCAATGCGCGATGCCTGAAACAGGCCAAAATCCGTCATGTAATCGTCATTCGGTGGCGCCTCATTGCCGCCAGCACCAAAACCAGACCCAATGCCACCACCACCACCACCAGCACCTGCTCCAGCACCGCCACCAGCACCGGTCGCATCCTGCATATTGGCCATGCTGCTGTTGGCCACCAGGCGACGCTTCTTGTCGTGCGCCAGCAGCTGCAAATTGGCAGTGCTCACTTTGCTTATCAGTGGCATCGAGGCGACATTCTTGAGCCGCAGCTGAGTGGATTCGTTTGCCAGCGAGCGTAAGTCCTCATCCCTCAAGTTGCGCGTATCCGGCACATCCTCGGCCAAGACGACCCCAGCTGCTGCTGCTGCCGCAGCGGCGGCTGCCGGTGTCATAAACAAAGCACCATAGTGCGGCTTCCATTGGGAGTAGACGTGCATCTCCGAGTCCATGGCGACAACAAGTATGCCATCGCGCACCCAAGAGATTTGCATGGGCAACGGTGGCAGACCGTCCGCGGTCTGTAGATCGATTTGCCGCAATTTCATCCAACGTATCTCGTCGACAAAGTTGGGCTGAGCCAAGGAGCTGGCCTTGCGCAGAATCGGACGATTCACCGAACGCGACTCTTTCATGGCCTTGATGTTTGCCTGGGCAATGTCCGAACTGACCGGCGTATACAATAATATTTTGCTGCCGACGGCCACGGTTAGGATATGGGAGCCGTCCTCCTTGGACACCCAATCGAGTTGGACCAAATGCTTCTGGGTCAACGGGCACGTGTTGCCATTCTCCGCGATGCTTTTCCGTAGCGATTGAAGCGTACTAAAGCTGGGTACGGTTAGCAAACCGGAAACGGCTGCCGATTGCTTTGCCGTAGCGGTAGCCAACTCCGGCGTTGTTTCGCCACTGCGCGGCGAACGGCTGTCCGCATCATGGGCGAACGTGTGCAGCACCTGGTTAAGGCGCTGCTTCTTGGCCAGGAGGCGGCTGTCGTGCAAATAACTCAAGTCGATGCCGTGGCCAATATTGATGCGAGGCAAGTGGACGTTCTTCAGGTGAATGGTGTCCTCCAGGACCCACTCGCTGCCGCCGGAGCTTTCGCACTCGTAAATGGCCACACAGAGATTGACATAACGCGAGTCCGGATCACCGCGATTCGGACGAGTGAAACTTTTGCCGTACTTGTAGGCGCACGCGATGCGCCCGGAATATGCCGCACTTATGTTCAACGGCTGTCCGGGTATCTCGATTGCCGACTGTTGGATGCGGCTGAACATCTTCCACTCGGACCAATGATACGCATCGCCATCACCATCACCAGTCGCCGGCTCGCACTTCCAGAAGCGTGATATCGAATCCGAGCAGGCGGTCACGATTATGTATGGCGCAAAACATGCCGGATAAATGCTCGAGCTGCTCAAGTGTCCAGCGGCTGGTGAGGCATGGATAACGTCAACGCCCTCCGGAAGCGGCAGCTCCTGTGTGCATACCTATTTTTCAGGAAAGAAAAGATTGACATTGATGAACCAAAATGGAACACAAAGCACAAAAATAGGTTTTACCTTTTTGGTCGTGATGGAAATGTGCGGCGCCTCCACATGGGGGCCAAAGGGCTCAGCGCCGGTCAATGTGTCACCACCCTGGGACATGCGACGTGCCTGATTTGGATTCTGATCGGGATCATCGGCCTCCTGGGTGAGGTTACTGTCGGGCACATACATCGCCGTCTCGGATAGAAAGGAATTCTGTTGCTTCGAGCTGATGACAATGCGCCACATGTGTATGGTGCTGCCCCGGAGAGTTTTCTCGATATTAACAATGTAGAACGGCTCCTCAAAGTCAACATTGCGCTGCAGATCCACAATGGCATCCATATCGGATTCGAGGAATGCGTTCAGCTTGGGCTCCTCCTGATCCCCGTTGGCCGTACGCTGTCCGCCCGTTATTAATTGCGCCTGGAACACATGCAGAAATTGCGTATTCTGCCAATCATGTTTGGCATCCGAGATCGCATCCAGCTGAAGGATGCAGCCCGGCCGAGCCGTTGATTGCTGCGATACGACCTTGAGCTTATCGTGCAATGCGGAACGTTGTGCCTTCAACGTGGACGATGCGTTCGATATCATCGAGGAAAGCGAATGCGATTTGTGCAACGTATTCAAATTCTCCGAACAGGAGATCTCCGCCAGCAGCGTGCGCGCATCGATGACGGCCTGATAGACCCGCAAATTCTCACCGTCGCTGGCCACAAAGCACGCGGAGGGGGAATTGCTATAGCTGCCCAAGGTGGTACTGGGCAGAAGTGTGGGTATCCAGGCGACATTGCTGAAAGCGCTGATTTCCGGTGAATTGATGCGCGCCAACTCGCTGACGCCGCCGGAATGACATAGCGGTCCAACCGAATCGACACGCCACAGTATCAGCTCCGAGCAAAAGCCCGTTGGCGTGAAGATGTCCTTGTCCGTACCGCCAGTGCCAGTTGCAGTACCGCCTGATCCCGGTGCTGCGCCAGTGCCAGAGCCAACTGATCCCGCAGCGCCAGCGGTGCCCGTCAGCGGCTGTTCGAATGGGGACATTGGGGATTTGGCCTCCGAATCAGGCAGATTGTGATGTGATGTGGACACCAGCAGCGGCAACACGGGATGACATGTGATATCATTGACGCGGAAGCGATGGCCAGAGGCACGACTGACGTGACCAATGCTTAATACTTGGGTGAACTTCGTCTTGAAGGCAAAGGTAAGCTGCCAGAGATTGAGCGTGCCATTGGAATGTTTGGTCACCATGGACACCGATGGCGAGACATTCAATGGCAACGCGGCGGCGGCGGTTACCACTGCACCCGTATCCTGTGAACTGCTACTGGCAGCACCGCCCGCTGCACTGCGCTCGGCGGCATCCTCGGGCTGTTGTTCGTCCTCGTCGTCCTGCTGTTCACGCTCTGGTTGCTCCTCCTCCAGTTCGTCATGCTTGTCAAAATGCTGGCCAGAATTTTGATCGCTTCGCAACGAATTCTGATCGCTACCGGCCTTGTGGAATTCATCCTTGCTGCGCACATTGTTCGCAATATCGCGAAAGGCCAAAGGATGCGTGCCCGTGTTGAACAAGCTGACCGTGGTTGACATGGACATGGCATCGCCCAACGGAAATGCCGATGGTATGCGCGTTGAGAACGACACCTGCGCCTGCCTATACGACCCCGGATAATAGTCATCCAGCCACTCGATGACCCATATCAAATAGCTACCATCTACCGGATGTATGGCAAAGAGCAGGTCCGGACTCTGGTGCCAATCCCGTAGCAGGCACTCAATCTTATTGTCCAGTGAATCGACCAGCTGCGTTATCGGATTCGCCTGATCATTGTTAAGGGAATTCTGTGATGTCGTATTGGACATGGAGTTCAAGTGTAAGCCCGCACCGGTGGCAGCCGTATGCTGTGAATACTTGCTGTACTCCTCGCCGCTGTCATCGACGGATACGGATTTGGAATTGCGCATGAACTTCTTATGCGGCGGCACCTCGTCCGGCATATCGACGCCGGAGCCGGCAGATGGTGCCGCTGGTGCTGCTGTGCCGGCATTGGAGCCAATCGTATGATTGCCGTTCTCCTCGTCGATCACCTTCTTGGCTAGCTCCTGGAGTATGGCCTCCGCTTGTAGCGTAAAATGCATCTCCTTATTGTTAAGCCAATGCAATATAAACACATTCTGGTTGGCCGGATCGGATGTCTGCATCGATGGCACCAACGGTATATCGGTTTCAGCATTTATCGATGCCGCCAAATGGAAATGCATGCCCGGCGTAACGCCCGACCCGTGAAAGCCATATGAATGGAAATCGTGTACGGAACACGACGATGGTAATGACGGTATTGGCCCTTGATAATTGTTGAAACTGGCCGGTGAACTGCCCAAGCCCATGGCTATGCCACTAGCGGCCGCCGCAGCTGCGCCAGCAGCGCCACCAATAACACCAGAACCGGAAACAGAGCCATGCCCGGGCACGCCATGCCCATGTGCACCAGCCTTCATATGGCGCCTCAAATGGAAGCAGGTCTTCATGTGCTTCAACCGTTGCATGAAACGATGCTTATGCCGGTGTGTACGGAATTTAGGATTCTGCGAGGCGAGCGGATCGAATTGTGTCATATTGACCATGCCGTCATCTGGCAGAACGGTCTCAATCCAAATGCGGCAGATATTATCGAGGCACGATGTGACCAGCATATTGGCCACGGAGCCCTTTGGCATGTATTTACTCGTCTTGCGCCAAACAATATTGGAAACGGCGCGTGGATGCGCTATGTACACATAGGTAAAATTTAATTCACCAGGTACACCCGAGCCCATTGCTGCTCCTCCAGCTGCAGCTGCTGCTCCTGCACCAGCTAGATCATGATTGATCGCATTTGTTGTGGCGTTCGCATTGGCTGTGCTCTTGGCCGGAAAGAGCACCTGCTTGTTCTCATACCAGATCTTGACTAGACGATCATTTCGACCACATGTCGCAAACAGCGTGCCATCCGGACTAAATGCCATATGGTATATGGGTATCGCCGTCTGGCATGACCATATATTCTCCCAGGTGGACACATCATCCGATTGGGCATTGCTCGTCTGTTTGGTCTCTTTGCTCTCGCCGATTTCAAACTTGACGCCTATTTGAAAACGAATCAATTTTTATATATTTTTGGACGATCTGGACCTGGCATTAGTCTTGGTCTTACCAGTGTGCTCCTCCTCCGGCTGATTCGCTGGCGATTTGCTCTTCCAAAGCTGTATATTTGTGCCGCCGGTGAGGAGACGCGTGCCCTCCAGATTCCAGGATAGTGTGACCACATTCGAATGGCTGGTGAAGGAGCCCGTTTGCACCCATCTGTGCGTAATTAAAGATTAAAGATCATTATTAATTGCAGGGGCGATCGATGGATACCCACCTGTAGTCCAGAAAGTGTGTGTTATGCTTGCTGGACTCAATCACCGGCGTTGGCTCAAAAATGCATATCTTATTCTCATAGGCAGCGGCTATTTTGCCGGTGTCCGTGCTGCAGTCCAGCGCCGAGATCTTGACGTAGCCATGATTGGCGCCGGGTATGATCTGGACGCGTTCGAATGTGCTCGCCAGGATGACCACATTGCAACCGGCAGCATATGCCTGTCAATCGAGAACAAGAAGATAAAATTGTAATACAATTTGGTTTCAGAATAATCTCAATCATGAATCAATCTTCAATGATAAATGTAAATCAATAGTTTAATTTATTAAAAATTGATCAGTTCAGAATCGTAATCATTATTTAATAATAACTAAGAAACTGGAAACAATTATCATTTATTTATGTTATAGGTAAATCAATCAATAAGTCAAGATTCCTTATTTTTTTGGTCTCAAATCCTTGGCTCAAATGTACATACATCAAATATGTTTGTATATATGTATGTATGTGTATAAAGAGAATGGAGATCGGGTGCATCTGTCCGTAATTGAAGTATGTACATACATATGTATATGAATACGATTGATTTCGAATTACGTAGAATTTTCCACGTTTGGGTTTCAATTATTCAATAAAAAATAATTGTTCTGTTCGTAATGCAAATCCAACCGAAAATAGAACTAAAGTCAATAAAATATAAAATATAACTATGAATGTGTATGTGTATGTGTATGTGTATATGTTTATCATATGATATAAGACCTATGCCATATACAATTGTCATTTTGAGTCTAGTTACAGAATCAGTTTAGTTCCCTTACGCCGGGAATCTATTGTATATTGTATATTATTTTGTATCTAAGCCCGAAACATGAGCACGTCGCTTATCTTGACGAGAACTAAACAGAAAACTGCACTAACTAAGTACATACATTTGTATTTGTATGTATGTAGGTATGTACATATGGTTTGTCTTTGAAATTTCGCCTGTTATTGTCTTATGTATGGTATGTGGTTGGTGTTTAGTTTTAGTTAAATGATTTATTTACGGAGCTGTTGCCGTCTCTGATATGTTTTACTATCTGAAGTGAATGCGATGATATCGCGCTAATGTCACAAGGCTGAAAATGCCGAGACAATCAACGTCATCAACGTCATCATTTGGTGACGTCATCGAAAGAAAAACACTTTCCAATCATATGAAAATTTCAGTGAAATGAAAACGAAATATGTATAATAAAATACCGCGAATTGTTAACAATTGTTGGCAATTGCCATATTCATATACATACACATACATACATACATACACACATACACATAACATAACATACTTTATTTTCAATTATTATAGCTCGGGGCAAGCATTAAAGTTATTCTCAATTGGCGATAATAAACAAATTTGAGAAACTTGAAACTTTCATTTGTCGTTTAGAGCACGTGCTTGAGCAGGCAAAAAGAGTAAACAATATGTGTATGTGTATTCCCCCCTCCCCCCTACCCCAACTCCCTTGGGGTCTCTCACTCTAACACAGTATTAATCTATCTCCGTCTGCCTAATGGAAACATATGTATGTACAAATTGGGGTGACGCAAAAATACTCATTAACATCGCGTTGTACCCAGAATAACTAACGATAACTGTTGGCACTTTCAATTATTTCGACTGTATGTATGTAGGTATAGGTATGTATCTATAGGTATGTATAGGTATGTATGTATGTATCTCGACGATCACGTTTTCTTAACTTTATCTCTGGCAAACATACATACATATGTACATACACACATACCATACAAGTTCTTTATCAAAATCCGAACTCCTCAAGTTTATCTCTTGTGTTTGCAACTTGTATCTCAATCTGGAAAAGTATCTGAATATATGTATGTACCACGCCAATAGATTTTTATTTAGAGCATCGAATGCTTTATCACATGTATGTATATATACTCGAATTGTGTATGTATGTAGTCGCTGTTTAAAGGTGCTCACAATGTCGATCATGTTTCCAGATTTTACAAATGAACCCGAGACAATAAACTTAATGCCAAAGAGAAGTTCGATCTATCTGACTATATGCAACATATATACATATGCATGTGTGTGTATATATGTGTTGCATACAGGTGTATGTTACGCAGGTACAAACGTGTGCGATGATCCTAGGATGTCTCGTAGTCGAGTTTGTTTGTTATTTTTATTGGCATTGCCACACACCGTACGTGTTTATAAATAATAATACCTGTATCTATCAATATGCATATGTATATGTATGTATTTATGCATATATATGTATGTACATGTACATGAATATGATATGGCATAGCAAATAAATATAGTCGAGACTATAGCAGAGGCGGCTAAGACAATAAATAATTAAAATGATGGCATTAAGTTAAACGAATGGGTGGCAATGTCAATAGAGGCTCACAGCTCATTACAGAATATAATGCACACATGTGTATGTATACACACACACACACACATACACACACACACATACATCCACTTGTGTATGTATATACATCTTTCGTATACCCTCTATACAGAAAATAATCATTTACAATATGAACAAAAAAAAAAGAAAAAACATTTCTTAAATTTAATAAATTTAACTTTTGCAGATATTGGAAATTTATCATAATAATAAATAAATAATTAGAAAATTGCCAATGAATTAAAAGTGAGAAATCAAATTGAATAATTGAATTGAATACATACATACACATATACATATAGCACACACATTTATACAAATGTGGAATAATTAAATTGTGTTAAATAAATATATTCAAAAACTAAATTATAAACAAGTAAAAAAAAAAAACCATTGTCAACATATTAAAATGTATTATACAATAAAAGGCGAAATTATGAATTACAATTTAATGAAGTATATACATGTGTATATACATACATACAATATTCGAGCAATACATAAAAGAATATGTGGTATATACAGTTAATTGAAATACATATGTATGTGTGGATATATGTATTTAAATTGTTTTGTTTATTTGCCGAAAATGTCTAACAAACTGAACTGTGTAAATTAATAATTATGAACAAATAATAAGAACAATATCAAAACTGATCGCAGGCTACAAAATTTAAGTGATAAAAATAAATAAAAATTGATCAATTTACAAAAAAGAACAAAAACCTGTTGAATGGGGAAATGGAATGGGGGCTGTTAATTTTATTTAATAATAATATATATACATATATAGTTTATATGTATGTATATTCATTTACAAAATCAATGCTAATCAAATAAAAAAGAAAAGCACGAAATTCAAAATGCATTTTTGGAGATAGAATCGTAAAGTTCTAAAAAAAATATATACAATCTACAGGGTATATTCTAGTCACAGACACTGTCAACAGGCGGTGGGTGTGGTGGGTGTGTGGTGGGCGGGTGTCAGCCTCTTTAGCTGCTGTATGTAGCCAGTTAATTATGCTTACAAACTTTGGCTGAATTACAAGGAAATAGACTTCAAGCGGTAAGCAAATATGTGGCAAACGAAACGGTGTACAAATTGTATGAGCAGGTGGGCGAGGGGTGGTTGTATTGGGGGGTGGCTGAATTGTGCGGGTTACCGTTAGTAATTAATATTTGTTATGTACATATATATACAGATGTACATACATACTCGTACACACACTTAGGGCCATACAAATAAAACAATTCCAGATATAGTGCGCATTATAAATGCGTGCTCACGACATTTTTTGCAGCATTTTATTGCCCGTGTATAATTTATAATATTTGCTATTGACGTTTTGCATTTGTTAAACATATATTTTGTTTTTTGTTTGTTGTTTTTGTTTTTAAAACTTATATTTTACAACAATTACTCAATGCAAAATAAAAAGAGAGAGAAATGTAATTAGATAATGCAAATGTATGTACATATACGTTGGGCAAAAGGATATATACTCGACCTTATCAAGTACACACCACCTATACATACATACATACAAGTATATATATCGTATATATTGTAGTACAATTTTTGTTAGTCGAATCTTCTTCTGTCTTTCCGATATTTGGAGACCATAGTTTCGTATACCTCGATATCGAGGTACACATACCCATACAGTATGCAGGAATTTTTGGTAACATACATATACAGTAACTTTGTATTCTAAATGTTTTTTTAAATATCGCTTGATAAATGCATATCTATTTATGGTATGTATGGTATGTACATATTGAAATAACAAACAAAACTACAATATATTCAGGAGAATTAATTAATTAATTAAGATGCCACAGATGGATGTAAAAATGCAGGGTGTTTGTTTAGCGGGCAAGCTCAATCTTTGTTTTTGTTTTTGTTATTTGCTATTGTTTTGCTTTGTCAAAGTGGATTTTGCAGGCGATAAATAATGTGTGATGTATGTACGTACATAGTATGAATACCTATGTATGCATGTATGTATGTATGTACATATATATAAATATGAATGTGCATAAGAAAACGTAAATTTATCGAATTTAGGGCAGGCTAAGGCCATCTGACCAATCGAAAATTATATATCTACATACATACAAACATACATACATATATGAATAAATATATAGATAATATATATGTATGTATATTTATATCGTGTCATATGTATCGTAATTGCATACATATATTAGTGTGCGTGTGCATGTGTGTGTGCGTGAGAGGCTTGTTTACTGTCAGCACTTGACCTTTAAATGTAATTAAAAACACACACAAAACATGTTAATATACATACATATGTATACACACATATATCTATCTGTATATATGCGTACATATATTGATTTCGAAAATTGGAAAAAAAAAAACTTATGAAAGTTATCGAAAACAGCAGCTGCTAAAGCAGTGAACAGCAGTTATTTGTTGTTATCGAATTTACTCAAAACAAAAAAAATTCTTTAAATGTTTTCTGCTTTTGATTTAATTGATCACACAAGCATACTGACAGACAACCAGACAGACAGACGACGACAGTGTGACAGTCAAACATCATATTTATTTATATGTGCCTGCACAACAAATACACATACATTTAGTAAATATATGCAAGCACACATATGCATACGTACATAAATACGTTATAACGTGTGCGCACACAAAAAAACATTAAAAACCCATTTTTGGCTAACTAGAATTTGGATATCCCAATTGGCATTAATAAAATTGCACTGGAGTACGAAAAAATGTGTACATATGTACGTAAGTACATGGATGTACCCTAAGTGTCTAATTTATCTAATGTATGCACATACATATGTACCATAAATATGCATGACTATCGCTCATTATATATTATGTACATAGGTGCTTGTGTGTATGTTTGCACGATAAAAGCGAATATGAAAAAAAAATATACATATTTATATTTATATACCAGTATGTATGTACATTAGTGTAATCGTAATCGCTCTCTAAAGATTCTTACTGTAAATGGTATGCCTTCCACGGAGCCAATTGCAAAGCACCGGTCACCTGCATTGCAGGCACCGCTTAATATTTGATGACAATTCATTGTTTGTTTTTTTGTATTTAACAATTTATATATCACATCACAGCGCACAAAGTAAATATTCTTGGTTCTTTGGTTTGGTTACTAGCACGATTTTTTCTTTGTAAAACGACAACAAAGTGATGAGTGACATTACATAAAAATGTAGGCCAAATAGTGATGGCAGTTATCGACTAATTGCTATCGAACAGATGTAGTGTGTAACAATTTTCAAAACATGCACCTATCGAATAAATGCATAACTCCTTCGCCAAGCTTTTATCGATATATTAGTGTTGAAAAATTGTCTTGTAATTTTAATTAACTGCAAATTGTTCTCATGATGTTAATTTTGAGTACCAAATTGTTCAATAAAAAAGGTATTTAATTAATTGGATTTTTTTAAAATGGTATTTTCGATAAATGATCATAATATTTTTAGAAATATAGCGGCTTAAGTTAGCAGATAATAAACCATGGTTTTATTCATTGTATAATATTTACATCGGTTTTTGAAGAAAAATTTGAATGGAGCTTCAAATTGATTTAACAATCGCAATATATATATGTATATGAAACATTATATCGACATATCGATATCGAGATTGCAGCCCTGCGTCGTCCAAACCGAATGCCGTGTATTTTTTTGACCGCTTGCGAGCGTTTCATGTGTTTGTTAATTTAGTAAAATAGATTTATTTTATTAATATAACAAATTCTCAATTAGCAAAATGGCCGCAGGTCCTATTGCTGAACGCAACCAAGGTAAGTGATAAATTTTAAAGAGCAAGCAGCACAAATTAAATAACTGCACATCCAACACAGATGCCACAATTTATGCCGGTGGCCTGGATGACAAAGTCTCGGAAACACTGCTATGGGAGCTCTTCGTGCAAGCCGGGCCAGTTGGTAAGCATCTCTTCAAGTTGTGTCAATAATTGGTGAACTTAACGTGTCTGTAAGATGTGTACAGAGTGTATTAATAATAATACAATTATTTTGCCTTATTCCCTATTATGATTTTTGAATTTTTTTTGTTTATTTTCGTATTGCAGTCAATGTGCACATGCCCAAGGATCGTGTCACACAGATGCATCAGGGCTATGGCTTTGTAGAGTTCCTGAGCGAAGAGGATGCAGACTACGCAATCAAAATAATGAATATGATAAAGCTATACGGAAAGCCGATACGTGTTAACAAAGCGTCGGCACATCAAAAGAATCTGGATGTGGGCGCCAACATATTCATTGGAAATTTAGACGTAGAGGTAGACGAGAAGCTCCTTTACGATACTTTCTCAGCATTTGGGGTCATACTGCAGACTCCAAAGATTATGCGCAATTTGGACACGGGCAAATCGAAAGGATTTGCATTTATTAATTTTGCTAGCTTTGAGGCAAGCGATGCCGCCATGGATGCCATGAATGGTCAATATTTGTGCAACCGTCCGATTTCGGTATCGTATGCCTTTAAAAAGGATCACAAGGGTGAACGTCATGGTTCAGCGGCTGAACGTTTGTTAGCCGCACAAAATCCGTCAGCGCATGCTGATCGACCACATCAGCTTTTCGCCGATGCACCTGTACAGAGCATGATGCAGGTGATGCCGGGACAAATGATGCCACCACCAATGATGCCGCCACCACCGCCCGTTGTGCCGGTGTCGACACCAAATATGAATATGATCGCACCGCCGCCGCCAGTGCCACAGCCAACACCATTCCCAGCAACAATACCACCGCCACCGTTGCCTCCAATGTCCGGCGCACAGCCACCACTGCCGCCAACAATGGGTATACCGCCGCCTCCACGCATGATGCAGCCTCCAAATGCCTGGGCACCACCCGGCATACCAGCGCCTCCACCGCGTCCGCCCCCAACCAACTGGCGTCCACCACCCGTACCCTTTGCACCGGCGCCGTATTCACGCCCCTACCAACCAGATAGCTATCAATACTAAGTCAACTCCGGCGCTATCATCTAGGATTAATATCTTTTTAGACGAACGAATAAAAACAAAATAAAAAAAAATACATTTTCTCCAATGAAGAATCCTCGAGTATTGAGTTTTATTGGCCAATGGAAAGAATATCGAAGAAACTCTGTGAGATATATACAATATATACACATATTCATAGCATTGTCTGTCCGTCTGTCTGCAATCAGGGTTTTTAACCTTCAGATATTATTTTTGACTTTAAGAGATTCTTTTAAATTTTAAAAAACGGAAATAAGATATTGAATTTACTTTTATTTGTACAATTTAAATCTATAAAACAAAAATTAAGTAGACATTGGCGTATGTATATTATCTTTAGGGTATTCGGCAGTCGTTCACTTTTGCGGTATTTATTGTACCATAAATAAAATTCCGTATTCATTTGTTTATTGGCGTACATACATTTATTTGATTTGGGGAAACGTACAGTTAAAATATATTTACAAAAGCATTTTGAATGTATTTAAAATTTTGAATTTGTTGATTTCTAAGCAAATTTAAAAAGTTTATTAGCTTTTTCCTTTTTTTTTCGTCTTTTTATTTTATTTATTTTTTTATTATTGTTGCTGCAAATTGAGCGTTTTTTTTTTGTAACGCTCTTTAACAATTTTTTGTACATACATATATTAAAAAAAAAAATTCATAATAAAAATAACCTTTGTTTGCCCTAAAAATAAAATAACTTTTCTTTGTTTCTTATTGTTTGGTTTTTGAACACACAAAACTCATTTTAAATATTAATAATAATATTAAATGTTATTTAAATTTAAGCCTGTGTTTTAGTTACATTTTCTTTTCTCACTTCTTAGTGTTTAAATAATTTGAATTCATATTACTAATGTGAATATAAAAAAAAAAACATTGTTTTTTTTTTGTTTTCTTTTTTAATATATATTTATACAGATATATATACTTAAAAGAAAAATAAAAATCAACATAAAAAGAAACAATTTTTGACTGGTTCATTTGTTTTTTTATTGTTTATTGTTGTTTTGTTGCTGTTTCTGTTGTTTCTTTGTAGTTCATTTATCATTATTATTTTTGCTTGAGGATAATTTATTATTCCCCCAATTACTGGTCTTGGTTTCAGAATTCTTCTTTAACGCTCTCCCCCTCTCTCTCTCTCTCTTTCTTTGTGTGTGTGTGTGTGTGTGTGTCTGTCTCGCTCTTTTTCATGCACTTTCTCTCTGTCTCTGTCTCTGTCTCTCTCTCTCATTCCAATCCGCTGCTCTTGTTTCTATCTGATTTTTGCTCATATAACGGCACTTGCTCTCTCAACCAGCTGTCGCTCCTTAATGTTTTATTTTGTTCCTATTGCTCCACATGATTGTTGGCCTTGCGCTGAACAACTTGTGCATCCCCTTCTCCATCACCTCCTCCTCCTCCTCCTCCAGATGTGCCTGCTGCCGCAGCGGCGCCACCTTTGCCCTTCGTGCGCGTCGAGCCGTTGCCCACGCGCACATTCTCCGAGCTATCAGTGAGATCCTCGCTGTCGCTGGATCTTATATCACCAGACATCTGCAGATCGAAATACACATAAATTATTTTTATTTACAATTTTAATCCAAACCAAAAAAAAAAGAACACTCACCAGTCCCTTTTGCAGGGAGTCAATGACAATCTTGAGTATCATGTAGGTCCAGAAGACGTGCAGCACCAGGAGCATTAAAAGCAAGGAATTGAATATATAATATGCTGGGAACATGGGCAGAATGCGGGGTGCTTCCACGGATGAGCTGAAACGGATGAGGGGGACAATAACAAATAACAAATACTTCTTTTAGGCTTTCGGTTTGGGTTTGTTTTTACCTATAAATGATGCGGGGATAAAAGCCAAGACGCGTGACAATCCAAACGACGGTGAAGATGGCAAAGATGGCATCGCAAGTCTTCTGATAATTGGCATATTTGGTCAATTTGGCCGCCTCAAGGAATATATCCGCGCAGTCATGTACAACGAGAACCAGGGAGCCGACACGATGCAAATTGCACACCCAGCTGAGGGACATCAGCAACAGGGTAACCATGTGGTGTAGAAACATTTGCCAGAAATCCTTGCGCTTCACATCGAAGAACTGCGTCAGGGTCAGCGACCAATAAAATGCCATCGATATCATGTAATACCACCACACATCGTTGCTCACAGACTGAACCAAAGAAGAAAACAAAGAAAAGAAGGTATGTATATGTATGTTATGGGTATATGGTTTTTTTTATTTCATTTGCGGCAACTAACCTGATGCGGATAGCCGTACCAACAGCTCTTGACATCCCAGAACCAAGGCTTATCCCACAGCACAATCACGCCAAAGACAAAGCTATATAAATAGAAGATGCAACGCCACGTGTTCTCGCAAAATTTCACCAATGTCGATGGCTTATCCTGGGCACGGCGCAGACGCCACCAGCGCTCGATTTGCCGCTCGGACATGTCCGTCTGTTTGGCTAATGGCGCGAGCTACAAAAATATAAAATATATATTTATATTATTTAATATACCATATACAGTACCACATTTGTGTGTATGTATGTATGTATGTATGTATGTATGTATGTACTTACCCATTTGTTATCCAAACGGGATGACTTGGCGTATGCCGCCTCCAGCGTAGGAACATTTGCCGCTTTCTTAGGTCTAGAGCTGCGTATGCCCAGAGATTTGCCAATTGGGTTAATCCAAAAACTAAAAACAATCAACAATAAAAACAACAACAACAAGGTTAATAATATAATAATGCATTAACATTAATTATTTAGTATATTTGTATTTCAATTTGTTATTAATAATATCGTAATATCTTCCCGATGAGAGCCACGAAATCAAAAGAACAAAAAAGTAAACACGATATTTTAAATATTTCTTTATAATTTAAAACAATATCCGAGTGTATATACACATGTGTGTATGTTCTTATGAAATATGTTGTTAATAAGCAACTAGCCAAGTTTGAGCAATCAAACATAATTGAAAGATCACTTCAAAAGATAAACAAAAAAAAAAAAAAAGAATATAAAATATATGTAAAATATGGTATATACATTTACAAATGTATGTACTACATATACTCTCTCTCTCTCTCTCTTTCTGTTTCTAAAAGAAATAAATAACGTGCAACTTTAGTTGAAGTCGAGTTGTTTAGTTGTTAAAATAACTTATTATGAATTTAACTCGTAAAAAAAAGAAACAATAAAAAATAAATTGAGCATAAATAAATAATAAACATAAAGCAGTAGCTCATTTCATAGCCAAAGTATTGTATTGTATTGTATATTATATTATGTATGTATTGGCAGAACATTCATTATTATGAAACATTTAAAAATGTTTTATCTTTATTGATTTATAATCTGTCTTATCGACTTTACCTAAATGAGGTGCTCCCATGATGTTACATAACAGTGGGAAAATATCTTATGAAATATGCCATAAAATTCGTTAAAATGAAATGTTTACAACGTGCTAAACAAATTAAAAAGTATTATTATTATTTTTTGAAAATACACAAACACAAAAAAAACACATTTAATCAATCAATCAAATCACGTTGGCCCCCTTTAGGCAATCTTCACTGTAGCTAAATGCGGAAATTTGGAAGCAACACTCGACGCACATTGGAATTCCATTCCACATCCAAATGCTATGGCCCGTACCCATATACAAATGTATGTATCTATCTCTGTATGTATGTATCTATCTCTGTATGTATGTATCTATCTATGTATGTATGCATGTATGTATGTATGCATGTATGTATGTACATGCATATTTTGCCATCGAACACGTGCGAGGCATGGTAACTGGCAGCTGGACAATGCTAAGGAAGAAAAAACGATGATAATGATAATGATAATGATCATGATAATGATATTGATAATGACAGGTGCGTCGCGTGCATGCATAGACAATTGGCAGGCCTTGCAAAATAAATATCGAATATATATCGATTAGAGAGATTGTCAGAAACATAAACACAGCCAAAAAGAAATCCAAAATAAACTTCGAAAAAAAAATAAATAAATAAATAAACCGATCCAGCATTTCCTTTGCAACGAAAGAGGAAATCCTATAATATATTTTCTTATCGAATCTCCAACTGTTTGTTGGCAATTTTATTAATTATACAGTTTCCTGTGAGTTTATTTATTCTCTCTTTTTATATTTCATTGATAAGTTTAAATTTAAAAAAAAAAATAATAATAATTCTCGTACAGCGAGTTTCGAAATTTCTTATCGAATCCCAAAACTCTTCATTTTGTTTTTGATAATATTAAAAATATATAATACTCTTATATATGTATATATAATATACACGGATATACAGGTGAATATATAGCACGTTCTAAACTTTAAATTGGAACGTCACATTTCGGAAGTTTTGTACATTATCGATGCTTATGAAATCGAAATGGCCGAGAGAGTCGGAGACAGCTCTTCCCCCACCTCCGATCATACAATTAAATTGAATGAATCGCGTCTGGCATAATTAATTACTTGGCTATAATTATTTATGTTGTGTTTGTATGTAGTATGTATGCAAAGCACACGCACTTTAAAAAAGAGCATCCAGGAAGTCGGTTATGTTTTATTATGTTAAAATGTCTTGTTAGTTAAGCAGTTGGTGGCCGAATTTCAAATTAATTAAATTGAATTTGATTTGATTTGATCTGCTGCATTAGGACACAGAGATGATAGATCAAGTTCAAGTGCAACAGATTAATTAAATTAATTAAACAAATAATTAAAGCAATGTCTAATACTCTCTGCAAGTCTTAACAATTTAACAATTTCATTTAAGATAATTCAAGTTTGCATAAATATCAAAGACTATAAAACTCTGCAAGTCTTCGATCACTTTTCACGTTTCCGTTTTTGCTGCTAAAATTTAAAAATATTATATATAATCTTTCGTAACTTCCGATTAATCGGAAATCAAGGCATATTATTAAGAAATTAAGTGTGAATATGCGGGCGGGTGGTGTGCACAACATTAATCGGCTTACCAAGAAACCAAATTGTTTAAATATATAAATATATATATATTATTAAGTTAAATCTATGCCCGCATTAATACACGTACATTCAATATACATATGCATACATACATACGCACATATATGTATGTAAGATGACAAGTGGAGAATACATTAAATTTAATTAAATATTATATTATATTATAGAAAGAAAACCCCAGAAACGAAACAAAAATTACTATTCTGGGCTTAAACTCTTATATGTACATACAAATAATTATTATTAATATACATACGCATATACACGTGTATATGTATATGTATGAATGTGTACATCTACTATTGAATATAAATAAATTCATATGCAAATCAAGTATTAATGGAACCTTGATTCTCGCGAATCTCAAATACAAAATTTCGCTTTGCTAATTAAATTAAATAATTTAGAGAGAAAAAATACAAAAATTAAAGAAAAAGTTCATTTAAATTAAAATATTAAGTATTATTTAATTATTACATCGTTACATAATTACATCATCATCAATGCATTATACATACACATTCACATTACACATGCATATTCAATTCATTTATTTATTTAAACCGAACGAATGAAGCGAATTCGTAATGGATTTAAATCGCATAATCGAAACAAGAACCTGCCGATAATAATCGATAACACAACAGCCTGTGCGTGCAGTTAATGACAGTGCTGGCCATAAGTATATAAACAATGCAATGCAAGTGCGATTATACGATTAAAAATAAGTCATAAATACTGCAATTATTACCACAATTGTTGTTTCTTTTTTTTTTGTTTTTGTTTTTGTTTAAGGATAAGATCTAAATGACACAACCTAATGCACAAATTTGAACTACACATACATGTACATATACATTCATGTATGTGTGTATGTATCTGTCCGTACATGTGCTGAGCTTTATTTTTAATTAATACATTTATACAACCAACAACGACTTGTCTCAACGATAATTCAAAACGCGAAAGGTTGAATGAGAGCAATGCAAAATAAAAAATGAAACAAACGTATAAATGATTTTTGAATACATATACCATATATGTGTATATACATTAGTTAATATTGTATATATTAATATTGTATATATTAATATTAAGTTCAATTAAATATTATGTGAAAATGAAATTCTTATCAATCATTGAACTTTATTTAAATTTTTTTTTTCAAATTTAAACTCAAGTTACGCGCTATAGACTAGAATTGGATTATAAATCATCCCAATTAAAAATAAAATATACAAATACTAACAAAATATGAAAAATTGTACAAATAAGTGAAAAATATATTGCCAAAAAAATGCTTATTAGCTCCAGCTGTTGCTCCTTCAAATTAGCACCTAATCAGATTGTAAATTTTAGTTAAAAACAAAAAAGAAAATGTATCAAAGATTTTCACCTAAACACAAAAACAAAGCTGAAATTTGGCAACAAATTATTCAGAACCATAAATTAAATTATATTCATATGTTTAGCATATGCACACGGATTTGTCACAACAATGCACGTCGCCCAATTGACATTTAAAATTTAGGTTTATTTATTGGATTTAAATAAAAGAAAACAAGTTTTCTGTACTTTGGAAACTGAGAATGAAAACAAAATTTAGTCTTAATCAAAAACTTCTCCCAATGAATTAAATCTGCACTTATTGAGCAAATCTATGTGCATATGTATGCATATGTGTGTGTGTCATCTGTCATAGATGAAGAAATTGGTTTTTGACAACATATTTAATAGTTAATTATACAAAAAATTGGCTAATAAAAATATTACACTTGGATAGGCATATCCCTTTCATTACCGGTAATAATATGCATATACATCATATGTATGTATGTATATGTATGTTGTTGGCCTTTGTCTTAAGCTAAAACTAGGAAAAGATATTTAAAGCGACAAACCGCAAAGGGAAACTAGTTTCGATTCAGCTGAATGACTACAAAATCTTTTAACAAACTAAAGTTACAGTGTACCACACATACACACATACATACACGCGAATCTACGAGGGGGCATCAGATTATGCACAACTTATACTAGTGCATCACACATATACACGCCCACACACACATACACACACTTATGTATGCACATATATAGATTATGACATTTATGGAAACTCCGGAAATATCTACTATAAAAAGCCAATAAACAACCGTTGCAAAATGATCGATAGCATATATATATATATATATTGTATTAAGTTAATATCAATTACTTGATTATTATTAAAAGTATTTTAATTTAGTTTAATACCTTTTCCACGTTTATCATACTGTTTACATATACATACAGACATACAAGCACATATACATACATACACATTCTTAGTATGTGCAATTTATCAGTATGTCAAATTTAAACTGACCCCAAATCTTGCATATACATACATTTATATATATGCACACACATACATATGTACATATGTACTATATACATTCATAATAATTGTAATTTATCTGTATGCGAAATTTGTACTGAGCCCAAATGTTTAATAATAAACTTAAACAAAATGTTTGCATATAATATTTGATCAAAGATCTGTGCTAAAGTTGGATTAAAACTTAAATAAAACCTTTTAATTTTGCCAAATGTAAATACATAAGTATGTATATATGTATGTATGTATGTATGTATATGTTTTGTATTATTATTATTATTAATTTTCTTGTGAGTTGTATTATTATTATACGTATTTTGCATTTTCGATGTTGTCATGTTTCCCGCCAAACCAACTGAAAATTGCATTCTGGACACACACATTTACATCTGCACACATACACATGTCTGAAAGCTTTTATATATGTACATACATACATCTAAACAATTACGTGTATGTATGTATTGTACATACATATAAGATGCCCGTTTGTCAAACTCTGCTTAGATTCAAGCTATTAAAAATGATGCAAAAATACTATGTGAATATACGTATACATATGTATGTATGTACATATGTGGTACATACACACATATATACATACATAAGTATGTAGCAAGGTGTATGGGCCAATTCTAATGCTGAACTTTAAATATTTTTTCATCGCTCGGCTGGCCGCTGCTCGTTATGAGGGTCGCCTGATATGTAATCAAAATAATATACATACAAGCTTACATACATACATACATACATACATAAATATGTGTTGCACTGTGTTGTGCTGTGTGTATGTGTGGTACGATTGTATACAATCTCATATCAAAGGCGCAAACATTCCAGCGAAAAAAGCAACAAAAACAGAAACCCAATAGAATCGCTGCTGAGTCATAGGCATTCACGCCACTGACTCAAGTACATGCATACATACACACATACATACATATGTACATACGTAACGTGTACATAGAAACATACATACATATACACACATTAAAAGTACCCGCCCGCAGTCCGCACGCCCTTAGTCATATTCCCGGCAACGTAATCGCGATACTGTGCCGCATTATCAAATTTAATTTCTATACCTACTCCACAATACTCTTCTCTCCAAGGGTATATTGAATTTGCCCGCAATTATGGTACAGTATGTACATACATATGTATGTACGAGTATGTATGTATGTATTAGGCAAGTGTTTTCATTTAAATGGATTTTGAAACATTTTTGCAATTAAAATTATTATTTTAATGCTCTCCACACATTTAATTACTGTTTGTATTTTTATTTCAACAATATATTTAAAATTAAATTAAAAAATGTTCAAGTATGTGCACAGTATATTCGAATGCATGTATGTGTATGTACATACTTGAATAATAAATCTTCAACGTCTCGTTCTATCTTGTTGTTTTTGTCTCCTTGCCATGGCGCAAAGCACACAAATCTAATCAAGAAATGTTACGAGATGGAAGGAAGTTACGAGCAGGTGGATGAAAGGGGGAGTGCAGTGTGTGAAGTGTTAACGGTAAGTTTATTGGTCAAATATTGCTCAGCCCTGCTCTGCTTTCCTATCATCTGTCGATGACACACAAACTGACAAACTGACAGAAGACTAAAGACAACACGCGACAGAAATGTTGTCAATTTGTTGATGACCCTGACAAGCAATTCTCGTTTGAAGAGAGGAATCTCTGAAGCTGAGAAGCAAAATGGTAAAATAGCAACAAAAACTAGAAAACCATGAGAAATAATATATGTATGTATGTATGTATGTATGTATGTATGAATGTATGTATGTGTTTTAGTATTAAGCGGTTATAGTTCAATAGTCAAAAAGAGATTTAAATGTTGGTCAAGTTGACTGGAAATATTATATGAAACAATAGATTGGAATAAAGGGCAAACGTGTCCATGAAGCATTTACCTTGTCTGTATGTATGTATGTATATATGTATGTGTGTGTGTGCATTTATGTGGGAATATCATGAGCTGAAATTCACGTGAACATATTTAATTATGTTAATTACAACATGCAAAATGCAAGCGACACAACACGCAATCCACAAAACACATTAAATGTCTGTGTGTGTGTGTGTAGTATGTTCGCGTGTGTGTGTGTGTGTATATGGAACTTGCTAAATAAGCGTTAAGGTTAATTGTATCTAAAAAGCTGCAAATGATCCCACTGTACAGTGGGGTAAAATGAAAATGAAGCCAAAAAATCTAATTATCGTCAAAGTAAGCAACATCAGTAGGATATAAAATAAAAAATTAAATAAAAAATAAAATAAAAGTTTTATGTTTTATGTTATCAAATTGAAAACCGGAACAAGATGCTTGATAACCGGCTGATAACGACATATATGGTACACATATACATATGTACATACATTCTAATGATTCTAAGAACCGGAGTTGACTTGGCAACAATAAAAAGAGATTTGTTCAGATTCAGATTTAGTTTTATTGATAAACATAATAAGTTTTGAATTAATCAATTTGAAGTGAAACAATAAATAAAGCCGCATTTTTCAAGCAGTTTTGTCCCACTGTAGACTGCATAGGCAATGTGCCGTGATTTTTTTGTATTTATTTGTTTTCTTTTTCGTGTGTTATTGTTACGCTTGTACGTATGTATGTGTATACACATTTGCACAATGCAAACAACTACATGTAAACAAATAGCGATCACCATGAAGATGCTCTGACGGTGATGAGAAATATTTATAAAGGAGAACAAAGTTTAAAGGCAGAATAAAAAGGTAAATAAATGTATTATAACGATAACGATACATAAGCATACGTATACGCATGTATGTGTTAACATACATACCTACATATCATACATACATACATACATATTATTTTATTTAGATTTAGATTCATCATTTCTGCAAATGAAAATTTATGTTTCTTTTACAAATGTCATAAACAAAAAAAGGACAACCAATTAAATTAAATAATAGTATTAAAAATATATGTATGTACATTTTCTTTTGGAACTAAAGTAGTTCAAACGGATACGTGAAAATCGAACTAGAATTTTCACCGCAACCACCCAACTTTTATGTTGGGCGTTTCCACGTGAGGTTGGGTTTGCTCTTTAAAAAAAGCCGAGAGAAAACAATAATAAATAAAATGTGCACACACAACACATGTATGTACACAAATATGTGTGTATGGTATATGTGAGTCTATGTGTGTGTGTGTGCGCGCAAGGCGGCATAAGCTTACTGCACAGCATGCACACAGGCGTGCCTCTGTCTCACTCGTGTAGGTGTGTAGGTGTGCCTGTGTGCATAATACCATTGCTGGATAACGCTGCAAAGCGGCGCGGTCAATGGGAACATTTTACAGTAAAATAAAACCAGCACACACAAATACATTGAAAGAGAACATGCTTGCATATACACACACACACGCACGCATACATGTGCACGTGCAAACATACAAATTCACAAATGCCGCATAGCGGCTGGAAAATGCTAACAAAAAAGGGCGTAAAACGAACAGTGGTTGTTAGCATATTTTAAACGGGCTAAAATTAACGAAAATGTTCAATTTGTCCCAAATAGCCAAAATAACAAACAAAAAAAAAACCGCTTCTAGTAATTAATTAGAATACGTTTCTATCAAATTGGCGCAATTTTTGCACAAGGGCAGTATATAGAAAATATATTTTATCTGGACAAGCGGCAATTAAGTTATGAACCACGGTATGCACGCATCTTTATACATATACACAAATAAATTTACTTATATACATATATATTACTCACCGCTCCAATGTGTAACGCACTAGCATAACAACAGCGGCTAACGGTATTGGCCATATAAGATCCCGATAATCAGAATGTACAACATCTGGACGTGAGCCGGGCGCTATATCCGCCCATGTTGTATTTGGTGGTAACCAAATTTGCGTACTCCAAAATGCATTACTCAATTTATTGATTATATCCATTGTTAGCCCAGATAATTTATCTGGAATTTCGCCGCTATTTCTTTTAGAAATTTATTTTTCTATTTATTTATTTTCTCTGCTGTGGTGGGTTAACACGTACAGGAAGGGGGACGTTCTGTCTAGCTTGGCTTGCTTCAACTAAATGAAATATAATTTCTATGTAGGCAATGCGGCCTGGCCTGCTCTATTGCTTTATGTTATTTTCTGTTTTGTTTTTAATGTTAATGTTCAGTTGAGTTTGCTCTTCTTTTTATGTCAAAATGTTTTGCTTGTTTAATACACATATATACTTTGCCGTTCCTTTCAGAGTCTTGTGTCGTTTGTAACGCCAATTTTGAGTTAAACTTTTCGGTTTAATTTTTTTTTGTTCTTTATGTGGCTTTAGTCACAAATCTACAAATCATGGAGGAAACAGACGAAACGAAAAAAATAGAACCAATAAAACGCACTAAACGCGTTCCGAGTGTCGCGGAAGCACGCATACAGCAAAGAAATAGAGCATTTGCAAATATGTACGTAGACACCTACGCAAAGAGGTGTAAATCTAGGAAGCAATCGGCAAAATCACAAAGCTCGTCTCAACCAGTAAATATAGAACTTTGAATTAACCAAAAATGAACATATAATATAATATGTATATATATATAAACTATTTATTTATTTTATATGTACGTAAAAACGTTGTGTATATTTATATAGACGCGCGCACACGAACCGCTTTATTTTATTTTTATTATTTTGACCTAACCGTGTTCCTCCGCTCTTGCTATCCACTCGACAGCATTGCCAACACTGATAGCAGCGTTTTCAGTATTTTTTTCGGTCGAGCACATTTTTCTGCCTAGCGTTCTGTTAATAAACACCGTGCCAGGGACACGGAAAAGCGCGCAAATCATCGATATTGATTTTACCATTTAGGGGCCGGTTAACAGAAAAAATAATAATTTTTGTAGAAGGAAAATTAGTAAAACTGTGTCTTCAGCTAATTTTACATAAAAAAAATATATCAAAAAATTGCAAATGTTTATTGATAAAATTTTTTCTTGAAGCTGATTTTCCCATTTTATTTTTTTTTAACGCCAATATAAAGAGTATGAAATCTTTTCTTTTCTATATATTTATAGAATTATTTATATAATATTTATATGCGATATGCGCTCGATCACCCAAAGAATTAAATTCTTTTCGTGACGAAAGATTTATTTGAGATGATTTTTACACATGCAGTTCTTCTTTAAAACAACAAAATTAAGATAAAATAAAAAAAGGGCAATACCCAAAAAATCCATATTGCCTCATTTTGAGAACTGTATTTGTATAACGGTAATATACGCTTTTAACCAAAACATTTATTTAGTTCTAGAAGCTAATTAGCGCATAAAACCGCCAAATTGTAGTTTTGCTTAATATATCGCCAATTCGATTAGTATCGATAAAAGAGTAACCAGTTTTCATTGATCAACACTAAAAACAACTCTTCGTGGAAATTTGACAGCTTCGCTTTACATTTTTGAGCACTCATAAATGTAAACTTTTGACGTTTATTCTTCTCGGTCTAAGCGTTTTTTTTTTATTGTGAAATTGCTACAATTTTTGTGTATTAATTTTAGTTAAATTCGTTTTTAGCATATAATTTAGTTATTTAATTTATAACGATGGCGGAGTTTCTAGATTCAGAAGCCGCTGAATCTGAGGTACGCAAATTTTCTGTGTATTCAAAGCGCGCAAAATACAATGCAAAAATATGCGTTCTATGTGCATATGTATGTATATTAACTTTTTCTTATATTCTAGGATGAGGAGGAATTGGACCTACTTGATCGTAAAAAGTTGAAAAAGTCCAAAGCGGCCGTATCCGACAGCAGCGAAGAAGAAGAAGGTACGTCGTATACAGTTTTATTCGCATTAAAAAACGTTGAATACAAACGCAAATGTTTATGTACATACATACATATGTATAAATATAGATACATTTACCCTTGTATACATAACATACACACATGCAAATATACTGAGATATATATATATATATATATATATATATATTAAAATATACATATAAATAGTATATAGCATATATAAAATATATACATACACATACATATGCGTGCATGTGCATTTGCAAACTAAGCGCGGGGTGTTTTTTTTTCTGCCTACTTCATATACATGCATACATATATTATATATCAAATACTCAGTACATATACATATTTAAATTATATACATGCATGCATGTGTGTTTGCATGTTTACAATATTTGCCATCTATTAATCCCTTTCCAAACATCGTTCGCAATTTTTTTTTGTATATTTTGTTAACCACTTTGAGGTTAGGTTTTAGTTTACCTTTTTTCTAACGACGCAACAAATAATTTTGTAGCTAAAAAACAAAAAGAAAACGTAAAATTATATATTCTATTGTAGAGAGCAGCAAGGCAAATTATTGATTTTTCATATAAAAGCAAAAAGTACGTTCAGTCATGCACATTAAGAAAAATCTCAAATAATGTGTCGCTGCAATAATGTAAATAAATAAAAAATTATTGCCCAGGGTGTTATATTTAGTCTTAAAACGACTATCACCACAGATGTAACTGCCTTAGGTATAATAATATTGAATATTCCTAATCAGAAGGTCAGCCAAGATGTGTCTATGCAGACTGTGTGTAGATACCATATACCATATATACATACATATGTATATATGTAAATATGTTGAATCATATAGTTATCCTAGGGCTCCAAAAGGAATATTCAATAATAATTAAATTATGTTGCCAATTATTTTGTTTACATTGCTGATTTTCACTTTTCGGCGAAAACTTTTGGTTTAATTATAATTTGTTATTTATTAAAAGAAGAAGTTATATCAGCATTCTTTATATCTATCAATATCTGCTGAATCTGAATCTGAAATCGAATGATTATATATTAATTTTATTATAAATCATTTAAAGATGATGATGAGCGTTTGCGTGAGGAGCTTAAAGATCTAATTGATGACAATCCCATCGAGGAAGACGCCAGTGACAATGATTCCGATGACGTTGACGGCGGTAAAAAGCGTAAAAAGCATGATGACGATTTGGATGACCGCCTCGAGGATGACGATTACGATCTAATTGAAGAGAATTTAGGCGTTAAGGTTGAACGACGCGTAAGTTAATTGAATCCAAATCAAATCAAATGATTAACTTATCTAGAAATCTTTTCGCATTTCATATGCAGAAACGTTTCAAGCGCCTGCGTCGCATCCAGGACAACGAAAGCGATAATGAGGAGCAGAATGTCGACGAAGGTTTGGCACGTGAACAAATTGCTGAGCAGCTTTTTGACGAGCACGATGAGGTATATAATATTTAGTTTTCAATTGAACAAACCTCTTTCTAACATATATATATTTTCTCAATTCCATATTATAGCATAGCATCGATCGTTACAGCGAGCGCAGCGTCCGTGAGGCCACCACATTTGGCGACGATGATAGCGAATCAGATGCTGATGATTTTATTGTGGATGACAATGGTCGTCCCATTGCTGAAAAGAAGAAAAAGCGACGACCAATATTCACAGACGCGTACGTATTTGCTTTAAACCTTTGCAATTTTGTAATATGTACATACGTCTGGATCGAATATCTATATACATATACATATCTGTTTCATTTGTCACTTATTTAGCTCTCTACAAGAAGGACAAGATATATTTGGCGTTGATTTTGATTATGATGATTTTTACAAGCCCGAAGAGGATGAGTACGAAGAGGATTCCGAGGCCGATGAATATGATGATGAACTATTGGCTCCCGATGATTTTCGTGTGGCCAAAAAGAAGAAATCACCGAAAAAGAAGGCGGCCAAAAAGACAATCTTCGATATATACGAACCGAGCGAGCTTAAGCGTGGTCATTTCACTGATTTGGATAATCAAATCCGCAGAACGGATGTGCCGGAGCGTATGCAATTACGTCAAGTGCCGGTAACATCCGTCCCGGAGAACTCACAAGAATTGGACGAAGAAGCCAGTTGGATATATCGCTTTGCCTTCTGTAAGGCAACCGTCTCCGAGCAGGAGAAGACGGATAGCCGAGAGAAAACTCGTAAGCCCCAAACCGCTGTTAACAAAATCAAACAGACGCTCGAATTCATACGGAATCAGCAGCTGGAGGTTCCGTTTATAGCATTTTATCGTAAGGAATACGTTGAGCCCGAACTAACCATCCAAGATCTATGGAAAGTTTATTACTTTGACGAGCGTTGGTGCCAGCTCAACGAGCGCAAACATAAGCTCAAGCAACTATTTGAGAAAATGCGTCAATTCCAATTGGAAACGATATGCGATAATCCGGAAAAGCCGTTGCCAGACGACGTACGCTTGATGTCGGATAGTGATTTCGAGCGTTTGAATGATGTGGTGTCTATGGAAGAGCTGAAGGATGTGCACATGTATTTTCTGCTCAATTATTCGCACGAGTTGCCCAAAATGCAAGCCCAGCTGCGACGTAAGAAGATCCTGGAGCAGCGCGAGGAGCGTGCGCGCAATAAGGCAGCGGCTGAAACAAATAACACCGAAGGATCTACTCAGGATGATGCCAATGGTAGCACCGATATTATCGAACTGGATGAGGCCGATGAACTGGAACTCGCTGGCGAAGAGCAATTAAAGCAGGCGCCCGATAGCAGCCCATATGCGGTATTCCGTAAAGCTGGCATTTGCGGTTTTGCCAAGCATTTTGGCTTAACACCGGAAAAGTTTGCTGAAAATTTGCGCGATAACTATCAACGCAACGAGGTGAATCAGGAGAGCCTCAGCCCCACAGAGCTGGCTAAGCAATATTTGTCGCCGCGCTTCATGACCGTCGATGAGGTGCTCCATGCAGCAAAATATGTTGTGGCCCGTCAATTGGCCCTGGAGCCGCTGCTCCGTAAAACGATGCGTGAGGTGTTCTTCGATCGGGCCAGATTGAATATACGTCCAACGAAAAATGGCACAGTGCTCATCGATGAGAATTCACCAGTGTATTCCATGAAGTATGTGGCAAAGAAGCCCGTTGGTGATCTCTTTGGTGATCAGTTCATCAAGCTGCTTATGGCCGAGGAGGAAAAGTTGCTTGAGATTCAATTTCTCGATGAGTTTGAGGGCAATGCCAACGCTAATGGTCCGCCTGGCGATTATGTGGCCGAGGCCACTCAGCTATATCATTTGGATCAATTCGCAAAGAATGTCCTGGAATGGAATGCACTGCGTGCTGAATGCGTTCAACTGGCGCTCAAGAAGTGGGTTATACCCGATCTTATCAAGGAGCTGCGCGCCAAGCTGCACGAGGAGGCGCAACAATTTGTGCTACGCTCGTGCGTGGGCAAACTTTATAAATGCCTCAAGGTGGCACCGTATAAGCCGCACTTGCCGCATCACATTAACTCCGAGGAGTGGAGCACACTGCGTGGCATACGCAGCTTGGGCTTAGCCTATGATCCAGACCAATCGATAGCCGCATTTTGTGCCGTTGCCAACGTTGAGGGCGATATAACCGATTATCTACGCCTTCCGAGCTTATTGAAGCGCAAGAACTCGTACAATCCTGAAGATAAGGCACAGAAGTTATCCGATCTTCGCAAGCTAAGCGATTTCATCAAGCTAAAGAAGCCACACATCATTGTCATTGGTGCCGAATCGCGCGATGCACAACTGATTCAAGCGGATATCCGTGAGATACTCAAGGAGCTGGAAAAGCAGGAGCATTTCCCACCAATTGAGGTGGAGATAACCGATAACGAATTGGCCAAGATCTATGCCAATTCCAAAAAGGGTGAAAACGATTTCAAAGAGTATCCACCATTACTCAAACAAGCCGTATCATTGGCACGCAAAATCCAAGATCCACTCGTTGAATATTCACAATTATGCGGTGCCGACGATGAGATACTCTGTCTCCGTTACCATCCGCTCCAGGAGCGCATACCGCGCGACCTACTCCATGAGCATTTGAGCCTGGAATTCATCAATCGCACCAGCGAGGTGGGCCTCGATATTAATTTAATGGTGCAAAACTCCCGTACAGTCAATCTCTTGCAATATATCTGCGGCTTAGGAGCACGCAAGGCACAGGCACTGCTCAAGCTGCTCAAGCAGAGCAATCAGCGCCTGGAGAACCGCACACAGCTGGTGACCGTTTGCCATTTGGGCCCGAAGGTCTTTATCAATTGCAGTGGATTCATAAAGATCGATACCAGCTCGCTGGGCGATAGCACTGAGGCGTATGTGGAGGTACTTGATGGCTCACGTGTCCATCCGGAGACATATGAGTGGGCTAGGAAGATGGCCATTGATGCTATGGAGTATGACGATGAGGAGACAAATCCGGCTGGTGCTTTAGAGGAGATCCTTGAGTCTCCGGAACGCCTTAAGGATTTAGATTTGGATGCATTCGCCGTTGAGCTGGAACGTCAAGGATTTGGCCATAAAAGCATAACGCTCTACGATATACGCAATGAGCTGGGCGCCCTATACAAGGATCATCGGTCGCCGTATGTGAAGCCCAGCGCGGAGGAACTATTCGATATGTTAACTAAAGAGACGCCCGATTCCTTTTACGTTGGCAAGTGCGTCCTGGCCATGGTTACGGGCTTCACCTACCGCCGGCCCCAAGGCGATCAATTGGATAATGCAAATCCGGTTCGCATCGAAGATACCGGCAGCTGGCAGTGTCCATTTTGTCACAAGAATGATTTTCCCGAATTGTCGGACGTGTGGAACCATTTCGATGAGAATAATTGCCCTGGCCAGGCATCCGGGGTGCGTGTGCGCCTTGAGAACGGCCTGCCTGGGTTTATACACATCAAGAATCTGTCCGATAAACAAGTTCGCAATCCGGAGGAGCGTGTACGTATCTCGCAAATGATTCACGTGCGAATCATTAAAATCGATATCGATCGCTTCTCCGTTGACTGCAGCTGCAAGTCATCCGATCTAAAAGATGTGAACAACGAGTGGCGTCCACGTCGCGATACCTTTTATGATTTCGTCTCCGAGGAGCTGGACAACCGCAAGGCAGCCGATGCGAAGGCCAAAGCGATGCAACGTAAAACGTACGCACGCCGCGTCATTGCGCATCCGAGTTTCTTTAATAAATCGTATGCGGAGGTTGTGGCGATGCTAGAAAAGGCGGATCAGGGCGAAGTGGCGATGCGTCCGAGTAGCAAATCGCCGGACCACTTAACCGCCACATGGAAAGTGACCGATGATATTTACCAGCACATCGATGTGCGGGAAGAGGGCAAGGAGAATGAATATAGCTTGGGACGCAGCCTTTGGATTGGCACCGAGGAATTCGAAGATCTTGACGAGATCATCGCCCGCTACATAACACCAATGGCAATGGCTGCCCGTGAGTTGATTCAATATAAATACTATAAACGCAATACGGCTCCGGCTAATACGAATGAGCGCGACTTTATGGAGCAGCTGCTGCGCGATGAGAAGAACCGAGATCAAAAGAAGATCCATTACTTCTTTACCGCCTCCAAGACGATGCCTGGCAAATTCTTGCTCTCGTATTTGCCCAAGACGAAGGTGCGCCACGAGTATGTGACCGTTATGCCGGAAGGGTATAGATTTCGTGGTCAAATCTTTGATTCGGTCTTCAATATGCTGCGCTGGTTCAAGGAGCATTGGCTCGATCCGACATCCATGATGTCGTCGGCGAGCAACACGACCAACATTACGCCAAATAGCAGCAACACGCCTTCTAGCATGCACGGGAATATCATCAATAATGGGAGCAACAGCAGCATGAATAGCGGCATGGGCATGATGCGTCCTCCAGCCACAGTTGGCATGTCATTGGGCAGCGGAGGCGCCTTCAGCAGCTCTGGCAGCATTTCCGGTGGCACACCACGCAGCGGCATTAGCAACAGCAGCGGCAGCGCATATACCATAACGCATTCCAATTCAGCTAGCTCCGCCGGCGGCGGCGGCGGAGGAGGAGGCGGCATGGCTAGCCACTATGGCAGCGGCGGCACGCCCACATTTGGCGCCCACATCAATACACCGTACACGCCCAGCGGCCAGACACCATTCATGACGCCCTATACGCCGCACTCCACACAGACGCCACGCTATGGCCACAATGTGCCCAGCCCCAGCTCGCAATCGAGCAGCAGTCAGCGTCATCATTATGGTGGCACTCCGCGATATTATGATATGGCCACGGCGGCAGTTAATGCCTATTCTAGTGGCAACTACCAGCACCAACAACATCATTATCAACAGCAGCAGCAGCAGCAGCAACAACAGCAGCAACAGCAACATTACCAGCAACAGCAGCAGCAGCATCATCTGCAGCAGCAGCAGCAACGTGCCAAAGAGAATCTGGACTGGCAGCTGGCCAATGATTCATGGGCGCGTCGCAAGCCGCAGAACCAGTACCAACAGCATCAGCACCACCACCAACAGCACCACCAGCAGCAGCAGCACCATCACCACCAGCAGCAGCAGCAACAACTGCAGCAGCAGCAGCAATACCAAGGTCTAAGCATGGCAGGCTATGGGGCAACTGTTGGCTCCGGTTCCACACCCACCAATGAGTATCATACGAGCAGCAGCAGCGCCAGCCGCACCAACAACAACAACAACAGCAGCAGCATCAGCACCATCGGCCGCAGCAACAACGGCAGCAGCAGCAACAACAACAACAACATTAGTATCAGCGGCGGCGGCAACACTAGCAACATAAACAATAATAGCAGTAACAATAATAATAATAATAATAATAACAATAATAATAATAATAACAATAACAATAATGCAAATACTAATACTAATAATAGCAACAATACAAATACCATTAACAACAACAACAACAACTTATTGAATACCGCTGCCAGCGCCGGCGCCTCCTCTTCCAAAACCTCCGTGCGCAACACGCCGCGAAACACCAGTTCGCCGCATCCGATGAACCTGGGCGATGCGACGCCTCTTTACGATGAGAATTAATTGTTAAGTTTAACGAGAAACTAGCACACACACACACACACAGAGAATGATCGAAACACACACACACTCAGAGAATGATCGACACACACACACAGAGATTGATTGATACACACAGAGAATGATCGACACACACAGAGAATGATCGAAACCCACACACACAGAGAATGATCGACACACACACACACAGAGATTGATTGATACACACACACAAAAAAAAAACACAGAGATACACACACACACACAGAGAATGATCGACACACACACATACAGAGAGAGAAAGACACAGACACAACACACATGTTTTTATGAGAAGAAGGATCTTCAGTACCCACAACACACACACAGACGCATATGCACGCACACACACATTAATGCATATATATATGTGAACTTTGGATCGCTTTAAAGAGGAGAAGGGAGTTTCACACATATACATATATATATAGTATATATATAGTATATTATACTTAAATAATAAGTATATTTCTCTCCATTTACTCTCTTAAATAAAGCGATCCTAAGAAAAGAAAACACAAAAACAAAACAAAATTAAAAACAAAAATTAAAAATAAAAATAAAATAAAAAAACATTAGCAGCCCTAAGCATTAAATACAAAAATATATGTAAAAAAAATATAAAAAAAAGCGCAAAAAATACGAAAAAAAAAGAAAAAAATAGCGCATAAAATATAAAAAAAAATTAATAATAGCGCATCAAATAAAATACATACACTGAAAAAAAAACCAAGCAATTCATATGTAACGTTATTTTATTTTCATCCCAAGTTCGATATTAACATGTATCGCCTATGTTAAGCATAAATCGATAATCGATATGAATTAATAATCGATTTACGGGTGAAATTAAATTTTAAAAGCAAACACAAACACGTTAAAGGAAGAGAGTTAAGTATAATAAAATCCAAATCCAAATAAAAATAAGAATTAAAAATGTTTGAAATTGAAAATAACAAAATTTATTAAATTTACAAATAAAAATATATATACTATGAGAATACAGTCGCTGGAAAGGGAAATGGAGACAGACGTAGGGAACGAGACGGCAAGATATTTTCAGATCTTTTTCTTTAATCATTATTGAATGTATTACCGTTTAAGTGCTTAAAACTAATAATAATATAATAAAAACAAAACAAAAAAAAAACAACTTCAGTTTTAAACAAAAAAAGAAATGCTATTTATTTATTGTGTTCTTTGTTTGTTTACATGGAATTTGTTAATTATACTATTTAAGTGGTTTAACTAAGGGCTTCTACAAATAATTCCATATCGATGCTATATAATTTTTTATAAATTTCGTAATATCAAAGAATATCAGATCGGATCGGATTAGTAAAAATTATGCTATTCGTGTGGCTTAAAACAAATGACGGAATGAACTCAAAAGTTGTTTTTTTGTTGTTGTCGAAGAAACATTGGTCTCGAGTATTTCTGTTTCTGCTGTGGATGGCGGGTACTTCCCCCCGTTGGTTATGGTCCTGTCCTATTTGGATATTGTACGCTTGATCACAAAGACGACTGCCACGCCCAGGGCAATTGCGCCTAACACCAGTCCAACGTCCTTCAAGCTGTTCCGCGTGGCAATGTCAAAGAAAGAACCCAAAATAATCGCATGTATGTACATACACATACACAATACACATACATGCGTGATTAGTTTAATTGCCATAATAAAAATCGATATAGTTACATGAAAAGGATCGTAAGGATGTGTGCATAAATGTGAAATATATCTAACGGCATAAATCAACGAGAATTAAATAAATAAATTGTGCATACACTCGCAGCTTTAATAAATAATATAATATTATTATATATTTGAAATTTCTATATTTATTACTGTTTGTAATTTTTAATCTATATTTAATTTTATTTAATCGCATTCATTCATTTTCATTGCAAGGGGAAAACCAAAAAGAAAATAAATGAAATCTTGATGGATTTATTTGCAATTAAAATTAATTAATTTATTATTAATATTAACGCAATCAAACAAATTATAGAGCGATTAATAATTCATTTTTGGTTAATAATTTATTGTGGGCTCTCGTGTGTGTGTGTGTGAGAGTGTTAGAGATTATCTATGGAGTTGGACTCGGATCGGGGTTAATGCAAGATGCAACATTGCTTGGGCAGGGAAGGATCATTAGGGGCGTCGCTAGCACTAGGGGTGTCTGGTGTGGAGTCTGAGCCGGAGCCAGAGCCAGAGTCAGCGCCAGAGGCAGTAGCAGTGGGCGTGGCACTATTTAATTGCAAATATATAAAAATAAAAACAAGAACAAAATATCCAAATCAAAAGTTCGTTAGTTAAATAGAGCGAGAGAGAAAGAAAAAAAGAGAGAGAGACAGAGAATGATAACAAATAAAATTTGCCAAGCAAAGGATATTAACATGCAGTCGTGCAGTTCTTGTTTTTTTTTACTTTTATTATTGCGAGGGGTGCTCAAAAAGTTAGTTGATTTGATTGGATTATGCATCTGGATCAATCCGTTCCAAAGATAATTGTTATAATAAAAACGTGTTCAGAAAACTGCTTCTAAAATCTATAATGTGCATTAAAACGTTATTTAAATATGCATAAATATTATTTATATATAATATTATTAATTTTCCACTTGAATCATAAAATATATTATACAATATTTTGCACATTGGTGGGCGGATATATTCACATCCGTTATGTGATCAATGATTACAGTAATAAATATTAAATATAATATTATGCATGACTCGGTCATAACTTACAACTAATTGTTAATAAACAATTAAATTGTTCAGCTCTTGTAGAATCTCACTTTGGTGGATGAGAAGGATTTAAAGCTTGGAAAAAAAGGAACATGCACCCGGATTATTAAGAATAAATATATATATCTATAACATATACATGTCATTATAAACAAATACTAATATGTCCATATATTGTAGTATATTTAAATAAATTGGAGACATGCAATAATGCCATTCATAATGTTAATTTTAATGATAATAATAATAATGATGAATGTGATAATGATGTGCAGGATAAATAAAAATAAATAATATAATTAACGGAATTGCAATAATTATCCGGAATTTGTATTTTAATTTTGTTTTTTCTTTTTATAAAATTACAAAATATAATTCAGTTAAATCTGTAATAAAAAAAATGTCATTAAAATAATTTTTTTTAGTATTTATTAATTGTCTTTTTTTTTTGTTTGTCCTGTTATCAGCATTTGAGAGACCCAACTATTTTTACATAATTGCAATTTGTATAAACAATTCGTATAATCTTGATCGGGCATTGATTATAACTATTTTCTGAAGGTCAAAGGTCTTGAGTCTTGATACGATTCCAGCCTGAATGTTGTTAACAATTTTTGATTATTTCTTGCCTTGCTTGGGGTCGTTGCTTGTGCTAAACTTAAATATACAAGTCTTAGGCTTGTGTCAAATAATTAATAATTTATATACATACATACGCACACATATACACACATATTTACATATGTATTAGACATTATGGTGAACGTTGCCAAATGATTTAATTCAATTCGATTCGATTCGATTAGATTAGATTTAATTTGATGTTAGAAATGATTTGCCCAAAATTATGATTATGATTATGATTATGTATTTAATAATAACAATTACAGTTGCCAGAAAACTCACCCAAATTTTCCTTTAATATCGCTGGCTGCCAAGTCGCCGATGTAAAATTTTTTCATGATTTCCCTTAAAAATTAAAATGCATGAATTTATTATTTAAATTACAATTACAAAAAAATATTATATCACGAAAGTTCTAATCTTCAAAGTGTAAAAGTTAAGTTTTCTCTAATTATTTTTAAGAATTTGTTTTTTTTTTTCAAAATGTACAAAATTAAATATGACAATTGTTAAAAAGAGAACTAATGGGCGTAACCACCCCCCTCCCCACACTACACGTGACACAACCTTTAAGAAATCGCGTCAAATTACACGTGGATTTACCGAGCCTCCTTGCTGTGTCCCACATCTTGAAAATCCTTTGTGCCATCGCGACCGGCCACCGATAGAAGTGCATCCTCGCCGCCCGGATGCTAGGAAATATGCAAATAAACAATATATAAGAATATGTGTGTGTGTGTGCATGTGGAATAATCATTTAGCCAATTGACTCACTTCGTTTAAATATTTGGTTACATTGTACACTTTATTTTCGATAACCACCCAGAGATCGTTGGGCTTATTGTGCTCCTTAACTGTTGACAATTTGATTTCCTTGCTCATTTCACCTGTGTCTTGCTGTTTATGGGCGTAAATGTGTGTATGTGTGTGTGTCTGTCTCTGTGTGTGTGTATTAGCAATATAAAACCAAACTTTTCTAAAGACAATTTGTACTAAAAAAAATTATCACAAAATCTAACTAAAAATTTTAATAGAGGAACCTGTTTCTGAACTAAATTTTTGCTACAGCTGATTTCAGAGTTGCCTGTTGTTATCGATATATTTATGTTAATCGACACTTGTTGCCGCAATGTTGCAACACATGCTGCCACACCACCACATTTATACATTAAAATTGTTTTTGTTTTTTAAATTACAATAGAAAAAATCAAACTAACAACAATTAAATAAACGTAATTACAGTTGCTGCATTCACTTATGTTATTCCAATTGGAAAAGCTGTTCTCCGTTATGACCGCTAACATTCTGCTGGTACTCTACTCTGTTAATAACAGACAATGTTATGTCAAGCCACATTTAACATTGAGACGTAACAGAACCTTCTGGCTGAACTATTAAATTAAAATTAAAATTATTATACTTCTCACTCCGGAATTCCAGAATATGACATTATTAACTATTTCTAATTAATTAAAGTCAATGTATAATTGCAAACTCACAAACGACAGTTTATTAATTAAATAAAATTTATATAAATTTGAGCACAAATTATTTTTGTTTTTAATAAACATACATTTTTTTAAAATCAATTTGGATATATAATAAATTTATATTTTTGTATATGGATGATAGACATTTAAGTTATATTGCATTAGCTTTATTATTTAATTGCCACCACGCAAACGGAGCACCAAGTGCAAGGTGGACTCCTTCTGGATGTTGTAGTCCGAAAGAGTGCGTCCATCCTCGAGCTGCTTGCCAGCAAAGATCAAACGCTGCTGATCTGGGGGAATACCCTCCTTGTCTTGGATCTTAGCCTTCACATTTTCAATAGTATCGGATGGCTCCACCTCCAAGGTGATGGTCTTGCCAGTCAGAGTCTTGACAAAGATCTG
>JBAMCR010000010.1:75770-104443 GCA_037075045.1 Mulgravea parasiatica
AAGGTGATGGTCTTGCCAGTCAGAGTCTTGACAAAGATCTGCATGCCACCACGCAGACGGAGCACCAAGTGCAAGGTTGACTCCTTCTGGATGTTATAGTCGGATAGAGTGCGTCCATCCTCCAGCTGCTTGCCAGCAAAGATCAAACGCTGCTGATCTGGAGGAATACCCTCCTTGTCTTGGATCTTAGCTTTCACATTTTCAATAGTATCGGATGGCTCCACCTCCAAGGTGATGGTCTTGCCAGTCAAAGTCTTGACAAAGATCTGCATGTTTCCTGTTCCTGTCAAATGCGTAAAGAGGAAATTAATTAATAAAATGATACATATGCGCACATACGTATGTATGTGTGTGGGTCTATAGATATACTGTCACACTGACAAGGTTAATTTTTTCCATGACTGGCTAAAAAGAAATGCGCAGTAAATTTTATATTTTCTGCGTCATGACCTAGTTAAAATTAATAAAAAAAAGCACGAAAAAAACAAAAGCAGCAAAGCAAACTGCATGAAAAACCAATAAAAGTATTATAAATTTTGAAAATAATAGGATTTGTGTGTACACAAGTGTATATGCAATTGTTATAAACTTTTTTCCCTACTTACAGTATATGTACATATGTATGTACACATGTATATACATATATAACAGCTGTGAAATCAATTTCATCATTTTCAATTTGATTGCAAACAAAATGATTAAATATATGACTAATCGGTGGGGTTTTTTTTTATTTTTAATTTCATCAGTGCAAAGCAAAAGTATTAAAGTTTCAAATATTTGCATGTCCTCATTAATTAAATAATATACAAATGCAAATACTTGTGTACATACACATGTTGGCTTAATTTTTATCTTGTTTTTTGTTCTTTTTGTTCCTGTTTCGGGTTATTGTTCTGGCATTTGAGGTTAACCTGAACGACAAGTGCATACACACACACACACACATACACATGTATGTGCATCTGTGTTTGTATTTGAAAATTTCATAAGTATTCACATACGCATATACATATGCACATTTACTGCAATTTTTAGTTAATACGATGCTATTTTTCTAACTGCATAACTAATAAAAAAATGACTGACCTATAGTACATGTGTGTGTGTATTTTACAAAATCTTATTTGCATTATTTTGCCTGAAAAAATTGTTGGTGCATAAGATGCATACATACACGAATTTTCTTTGTTCTGCTTAACAAGTTAAAGCATTCATACATAAATATACGTACCTTTTAATGTAGCTTCACACTGTAAATGACACAACAACTTGAATAAAAATTTATAGTTTTATTTTTTTATTCGACTTTTAATGTACACCACAGACGACTGTTTTAATAAAGACACGACTTCCTTTCTTGATTGGGAATATTGCAATGATGGATGACTTTTGTATCAAGGCCTATATAAATATTCTATTGAGCATTCCAAACGAACTAGATCTACGTTTAAATCGGTTATCGTTCTTTTTTCAACGCTGTTAATCACTGAAATTAGTGCGGTTGCGTAAATATTTAAAATAATCAATCAAATTAACTTTTTTAATATTTATATATGTTGAACAATTGAAATGATTTTTGTTTTAATAATAGGCACAGTTTTACAATTAAAGGCTAAATGCGTATTAGATCAAAAACCAAGCACGACAAAGGAAATATCGATACATAGTTTGATAAATAACTTTTCTATCATTTCAAAAATTTTTAATTGGTGAATTTTAAATTTTATTTTAAGTAACTGTAAATTAATTATTTTTGATAGCATTTTTTATAATTAGGTAATTTATAAAAAAAATTGGTTATCCAAATGACATAAACAAACGTTAAAAATCTCTTGTGCTCACAATTTAAAGAAATTAAAATCGTATGGTACGAACTCAAAATCTTAACTTTATTTTAAATAATTTTTAAATTATTGCAAAATATCTCACTAGTTAAATTTATTTAATATAATTTACAGTTGCTCTAGATATATTAGTATTTTTTGCATATGAAGTTTCGGCTATCGATAGTGGACAGCGTCAAATAAGTCATCGCAATTGGATGTGACTATCGATATTGCAGCTCGGTGGAAAAAAGAATGTGTCATCGAATATACAGAAGCAAAAACAAAGCCAAAAGGGGCGGACGTGAATCGTTCGGTACGCGTAATTATTATTATTTTTTTTTATAACTGATTGGCATTTTATATTTGATTTTTGTACTATACAGAACGTTGCAAACACGTTAATTATGTATAACGGAGAATGATTAATACTAGTTACCTGATATTTACAAATTTTAAAATTTTGTATACACTGTTATTCAGCTGTTTTATGTCAAACAAAAACCAACTAATTTTTGCTTTTGCGTGTGTGTGTGTGTATATGCCAAATTATATATTTTTTTCATCTTAAATTCTTAACATACATACACTTTGTCTAATATATTTTGATTGTGTTGACTAAATTTAAAAAAATAAGACAAAAAAATTTTTAGTTTGTCTGCTTCTCTTTTAGTTATCGGTTATCGGTTAGCAAAAAATTCGCAGTGGCTTAAAATTATTTTCCTTTTTCTTTTAATAAACCCTGCGTGAATATATACAGCAAAAAAAGAAGAAAACAAACGACAAAAAATCATATGCAAGAGCGCAGCAACATTAAAAAAACCCGCCCCAACGCGTCGCCGACGTCGTCATCAGCAGTAGCAACAGCGCAGCAGCGGCACAGTTCAAGCAAAAGGCACGCTTACGTTACGTTACGACGTTACGCGCTTGCTGCTGTTCTGAGTTAAACGTGTCTTCTCTGTCGTGTGTTGATTATTTATAAGAATTTTTTTAAAAAATTATTTTCTAAAATTTTTTTCGCTTATTTTATGAAATATTTTTTTGCAGTGTTTATTAACGCGTGACTTACGCAGTTAATTTTTTTTCTAGCAATAACAAAACACAGAGAAGAGAAAAAGCTTACGTTTTTTTTGTGCATGTGTTTGTGTATGTGAGTAAGCGCAAAGAGAATTTTTGATAACTCAAAACGTAACAAAAGCCGCAGCCAGCAGCGCAGCAGCAGCAGTGCCGTCGTGTAGGACAGAAACATTGCGAGCCCAGCGGCCACAGACATAGCTAGTGCGGGCAGAGGCTGAGGCGTAGGCGTCGTCGTTGACGTTGTCGTTGTTCTCGTTGTCCGTCTTCTTACGTGCTCGCAATTAACTGTTAAACGTAACAAAAACAAAAAAAAAATAATTTTATGCAAGCGTGTGTAAAAACAAAAGAGTGTCATCAAAAAGAAAAACACCAACAAAACAAAGAGCATTATTAATTAATAAAACTTATCAACGTCAAACGCCACCATCACCGCCAGCACCACCACCACCAACCCCTTATCATCATGGATAATTTAATACCGATCGTTAATAAGCTGCAGGATGCATTTACATCGCTTGGCGTGCACATGCAACTGGATTTGCCACAAATTGCCGTTGTTGGTGGACAATCGGCTGGCAAAAGTTCTGTGCTGGAAAACTTCGTGGGCAAGTAAGTTATAAAAAAAAGAAAAATGAACACTAAAAAACAATACACTTGAAAAATACGCACGCCAAAAATCCATATTTTTTTTTGCGCGAAAGCTCAATTCTCTCTATGTTGTGTGTGCGCGCCTAAAGAGAGAGAAAGCAGAGGAGAGAGCGCTCAGAGTTCTATGTACATGGCAATGTATATACATATATCTATACATATGTATGTATGTACGTATGCGCATGCATATGTTGAGTATTATATGCTAGACTCGCGCTGTGCTGGTGTATGTATGTATATACATATATGTGCATGCTTATATAGACTTTTGGTGAATAATCAATGAAGCAGCATTCCTGGTTTTGTTTTATTTTTTATTTTCTTTCTTGTGCCTGGGTGTTGCGGCATAAAGCAGGTGGTCATCAATATAAATACATACATACGTGCATACATGTATGTATATGTATATAAGTCTACATTATGTAGAAGCAAACTTTAACATATACAATACAAATTCGGTAAAGTAAACAATAAAAAACGAATATTGTTCACTCAATTTACACATGTATGTATGTTTATTTAAATAATTATTCGTACATCCTTCGCTTTAAACAGTAATGGGGGAAATGGGGGAAATATTATTTATGCACTTAGGTAAACTGTAAACCTATTCTGGATAAAGTAAGCTTATATAATTTTCAGATAAATGATACTTAAACCTAAAACTTGGTTGTTTATATGAATGTCTTCATACATATCTCCAATAAAATTACATAAAACGTTAATTGATATTTTGTTTTTGCCCCTAAATGTTTCCTTTATCGGGAGAGCACACTTTAAAGTGCATTACATCGTGTTATCGTTATCGCTTCAGTTGTTGCTGTTGATACTAAAAGCACACAGTACCCACTCGGTAGCATGGACACTCTGAACATCATTTACGTTATGCGATAAGAAACATTTGCATAGATCACACAAAGCGTTTATCAAAAAATAATCGCAACATTGCTAATTTTATTGGAAAATGGGCTTTACAGCATCATATTTTCTTAGTAAATTTATAAACAGAGCGCCTAAAAGATGCCATTAAATTAAATATAAATATATATACAGATACACACATATATATATATTGCGGAATCCTGAAAGATTACTTTATGAAAAGTTTACAAAGTTGTAAGAGAGAGAGAGTGAGAGAGAGAGAGAGGGGGTGTTCATTCCTTGGAGCATCACTGTGCACAGTTACGTCTCACAGTGCAATAGTATTACAAATATGTACACATGTATATGTGCATGTTTACATAAACTGTGATATGTATGTATGTATGTGTGTATGTACATGCATACATATAGCATTTATGATGTTTTTTCTTTTTTAATTTTTTTAAGTTTGATAAACTTCGTTTTGATAAAGAAAAACAAAAAACAAAAACAAAAAGAAAAAGAAAACTTTGATGCTCGATGTGCTTTGCTCTGCGCTCTCTTAGCTTTTATTCTGAGTTCTCATTTCGTTGGCTGCGCGGCGCTCATTGCGCTTCGTTTGCTTTTATCTATCGGCATTTCGCACGCCCACTGTAAATGCCACGAACGAAAAGGAACAAGAAAAAGAAATAATAAATACAAATAACCCACAAAAAATACTTACGCCCCAAAAAAAAAAAAAACAACATTCTGTTGGTAGAAGGAAAAATCAATGCACGTTGACATTTCCTTTTCGTCGTAGCGTGGACATAGGTATGTATGTATGTATGTATGTATATACACATGCATGTATGTACATACTTTTATACTACTTCTTTTCTTCTTGTTCGCCTTCGTTTATGTGCGCTCATCCTAATTTAGCCCCAGCCCGCACATTCCCCATTTTGGTGTGTTTTGTTCTCTGGCCACACTTCACTTTGACATTTATGCAATGCTCTCCGCTCCGCTCCACTTTGCTCGATTCGCTTTATGTTGCGGCATTAACGTCTTGACGCTGATATTGACGCCAACGACGACGCTAGCCTAGATACGTATGTATACATCTGTGTACATATGTACATACATACAACACAGATGCATATGTATGCATGTATGTTTTTATATTGTATACCCCTTATCCATTGAGAAAGCTTAAAATAGGATGTTGGTATATTCGCGTAAATAATAATTTTAAAAAATAGATTAAAAAACATATTTACATACATATGTATGCGTGTTAAAATATGCATTAATGTATGTATATATGGACATATAAATGTGTGTGTGTGCAATGCAAATGCTAGTGCCCTAGTGTGTCAGGAGCTTTACAAACACCAGATACAGGGTGCAAATTTAGTCGAGTAATTTTTATTCGGTCGCCATCTCTTGTCCTTTTGCTCCTTTGTCCATGAAATATGCTTTTGTTGTTATTCTTGCTCTTGTAGCTTTTGAAACTGTTAAAGAATAAAAGCAGCTTTCAGCTACATGTTTGATATTCATATATACACACATACCACCATACATACAAAATTCCATAATATTTCAATTCTCAAACCTTTTAGACAGGCTCCATTTACAATTGCAAATATTTCTATGAGCGTAACTAGACACGTGCAGTGTATACATGTACACACACACACTTGCGTATCTGTATGTTGTATATATGAAGGCAAATAAAATTGATTCTTGCAGTGTCTGTTTACCTTTAGAATTTGCAGGATGGAGTAATACGAAAATGCAGTGTAGCGTAGTGTTAAAGCTCAAAACTATTCTAATTCACATTTCGATTATTTATCAGAAGCCTTCAGATTTAAAATGTATTCTCTAGGTCACTGTATATACACACACACACATACACACACACATCTATGTACATGCATACATGTAGTCCTACCGAGCTTTTCTTATTGTTCGGCCTTCTCATGCATATACATATGTATATGTGTGTGCATGAATATGGTACACACATACATAGATAAGATATGTTTCACTTGTCTTTTTGTGCCTGTGTCGCGAGTCCTTTCCGAGCTTGTGTGTGTGTGTATGTCATGTACAGTGGTCACTTGCAATTGAAACTGTTTCGACAATATAATGTACACACATAAATGCATACATACATATATAGATATGTATGAGCATATACACACATGCACATGTGTCATTTATTTATTTTGTTATCTATTGTTACGCATAAAAATGTGAAATTATTATACATTGCACCTCTTTATATGTGTACTACGTACTTATTGTTATGTTTGCGTGCGTATATGTGTGTGTGTGAATACAGTTTGAGACGCATTTGTGCTTACATAAGTTGATTGCAGTCAATAGCAACAACAACAGCAGCCACAACAGTAAAGCACAGTAAAGGCCCTTTGCTGTGCCGTTAGATTTCGCATGCGCCGGCCACACACATACATACATATGTACATAAATACACCGACACGCATGCATAATTATGTACATACATGTACCTGTAAACATACATGTGTGTATGAGTTAATGACCTAATTTTATTTTATAATTATAATTATTATTATATCTTTTTTTTTGTTACTTATGCTGCTGATGCAGCTTTTGTTGTTATCAATGTCATGATGCTGCTGCTGCTGCTGCTATGAGTGCTATGAGTGCTTGTCAAACCTAACAGCAGCTCAAACTGCAACATAAGCTTCTCTTGCTCTTTGAGTGAAGAAGGGAGGGAGAGCGAGTGATTGTCAAGCGATTCAATGTCAACTCAACAACTCAAAGAGCAGAGAGATAGAAAAGCTCAGTGTGCAAAATGTCAATAGTTCATGGCATTTGGCTGGCGATGCTAAAAGCTGAGTCTCTTCCTCTCTCTCACTCTCTCTCTTTTTCACGCTATTTCTCTTACCTTGTATTAAACTGAGCATCATGTGCCTTTGTATTGCATGCATGTTTTTTTTTTTTTGTTAAAATGACAATACATGTGCACAAGCATACATACATACACATTCATATATATAGTGCAGAGTTAAAATCATCTAATACAGCATAGTCTTTGTGTATATGTATGTATGTATATAGTTTATGCAAATCTGTCAGTTACGTATGTATGTATGTATGTGTGTATGTACATATAACCTTGGCTTGCCACATAACAAGTTGTATATGTATGTATGCATTTGTGTATACATACAGTTGTGGCCAAAATAGGATATTTTCACAATTATTTATGTTATCTTCCACAGATTTGTTAACATTTGAAAGTTTTTGTTTTTTTTTTCTTTTGAGGTTTCGAAACTGCATTATGCGCAGTTCTATTATTTTGACCACAGCTGTTTATATAAACAAATCAAAAATCCGTTAAAACAAAAACGATTAATTTAAAGTAAATAACAAATTTAACACTTGAAAGAACAATGAAATCAAAACAATGAGTGTCTGTGTGCAGGTGTAGAGAAAGGGACAGGGGAATTAAATAAATGCCAAACCAGCTGATCTTGTCAGTACGTGTGTGTGCGCTAATGTATGTGTGTGTGCTGTGAGCTTTTTGTCTGTGATTCAAGCAGCAAGCAAAGAGAGTCACATTACCATAAGCCGGTGTATTGCATTGGGGAGGGAGAGAGACAGAGAGCAGCACGTAATGTACTGCAAGTCTGTGCACTGACAAAAAACTGCTGGCAGTTCACATACATATGCATGTACATACATGTGTCTGCAAAGCTCTATCTATGCTAAAATTGAATTTTATGCTTTCCATAGGTTCTATTTTTTTACGATTTGTATTAATTGTGCGCAGTGGAAAAGAAGAAGAGCACAGATCGTGCGTGTTTGTTTTGTGGGCGCCCAGCGAAACTCTGTGTGTGTGTGTGTGTGTGTGTGCGTGAGTGTGGTTCGTCTGTAAATATTTCTTTTAACTGCGTGCTTTTTGACCTCTGCTAATTGTTTGAGAAGAACAAGAGCAACAAGACAAAAAAGAACAAGAGGAAGAAGAATAAGAAAAGAAAAAGACAAAGGCAAAGGCAGAAAACAATGAACAGTTTATGAGCTAAAGTTGTTAGGGAGCTATTAATTTATAAAGGCAGTTGATATCATCAAACCAACTTCATCAGGCAAACATATGCACATACACACACACACACACATAACATAACATATGTGTTTGTATATATATGTGGTACACATGTGGTCAATCTAATATGTTCACCAAATTAACTTCACTTGGTATTGGTTAATGTTAATTGCAACATTTGTGCATTAATCAATTTTTAATGTAAAAAAAAATCTGTTATATTTTTAATATCTTCATTTTGAGTTGTTTTGTTTTCTTTTGTTTTGTTTTGGCCATAATAGCGACAGTTGTGGTTCTTTGATTAGATACGCGATTATAACAAATTATAATGGGACTTTCTTCGTCCATCGATGACTAACCCATTTGATTATAACCGTTCATACTGATTGGACAAACATATAAAACAATTTGTATTTTGTATGTGCATGTTTGTTGTTCCTTTTGGGCCGTCTCGATAAGATAAGACCCCAAGGGTCCCAACCCCTTTTAAGTGTATATGGTATACATAACATACTCGTATGTATGGGCTATTTTCTTACCAAAATGAATCTCATGACTTGAAAGTTGTGGTCTATCGCGTTCTAAGCTTTAAATTTGCAATGATGAGTCATGTTATGCCATTATAAGTAATTCCAGTAATTGTATTGTTGGTGTTATCGATAAGATTAGTTTTGCCTTTGTTATTGTTAATATTATTTATATTTTTACTATTATTATCGATGTTAAACTTGGTTGCTGGAACAGAACAGAACCAAAGGGAAAGCCACATAACATCATAATATAGCCCCATTAATTATTACACAATATATAAACATTTGTCGCAAATGTTGCTAATTATATGTATGGTACATACATTTAATCGCTTGTTGCAATTATTTTTAATTCAGGTTAAAAACATTTCACATTATAAAAACAATCATAGAGCTTGCAATTTATTGGTTTTGAGTCATTCTTGTGGGTGCCCACAGCATTGTACTTAGTAATATTGTTGATATCATCAATTTAGATATCCATACATACATTCACATACATACATACAGACATACATATGTATATCGTTAGTTTATTCTTTTGTCAGTTATTGATTAAATGATTAGGAAGATTATTCAGATTATTTCACGAAACTTACTTAATAAATATGAAAATGTTTCGATGTTTAATTTTAAATAAATATGGCAATATTATAGAATGTAAATAATTTAATATACATATTATATATATCCCTCTATTATAATAGATTATATAGAATAGAATATACATACATATGTTGGAATAATATTATATGGATTGGCTCGTAAATCAAAACATTGGCCAACACACGAATAGATAATATTGTTCAATACAATGCTAATCATAAAAGATAAATTTGATATGGAATCGTAAATATATTTATGCCGATAAGATAAGAACAATTTATGCGCATTCACCTGTTCTTAGGCTAATTAATTAATAGTTTTTTACTTAAGCTAACAAAGTCCTAACATTAATGATTCATGTTTTATCATTGTGTTATTGGGCTTTGTTTTTGTTTTTTTTTTTTAAATTTATTTTTATTTATCGATATTCCATTTAAGACCTCTTGCAACAGTTCAATGTATGTATATATGTATGTATATACTTTTGTATGTATGTACATACACTTCATTTTATTTATTGACCCTGTTTGGATTGGCTGGAAAAAGTAAAGCAGGTCAAATGTCGTAATAGTCCCTTATACGGTAAACGCATCAGATCTTTTTGTTTTTGTTTCTGCAATACTTAAAATAACATTAATTTCCAGTCATTTAATCAATAAAATTGCAATAATTGTAAATATCAACTGTTTTATTGTTTTTTTGTTTTTTTAAATATAATATACATAAAATATCTAAATGTTTATATAAGTTGGCCAGGCCTTGACTCATTTTTATACATAGTTTGGAATCTGTTTCCCAACCAATTAATTACACATGTTGCTTTTTATTATTTTATTATACTAGTGTTTATGTACATACGTATATGTATGTGTATCTTTGTGTGTGTGTGTGTGTGTATTTGTTGTGCTTCTTCCCACAATTTCGAAATATTGCAAGTTAATCAAAGCAATTGATCAATGAAATGAGTATATAAATAATTGAGAATTTAATTAGCCATTGTGACTAAGTTTTTGTACACAATACATTCGATACATTACAACAACAATTTATAAATAAATAATTATGTAATACACTTACATATATTAATATAAAAAAAAACTTATTTTGTTTTATGAATTTTCTTACAGAGATTTTCTGCCCCGTGGTTCGGGCATCGTAACGCGCAGACCTTTGATATTGCAGCTGATCAATGGAATCACTGGTGAGTTGAATGCACCCGTGAATGCATTCGTGAATGATTGTGATTAATTGTTTGAGTTTGTTTTAATACAAATTTAAATTTACAGAATATGGCGAATTCTTGCATTGCAAGGGCAAAAAATTCACAAGTTTCGATGAGATACGTAAGGAGATTGAGGATGAGACGGATCGTGTGACCGGCAGCAATAAAGGTATCTCAAACATTCCGATTAACTTGCGGGTTTACTCGCCGCATGTGCTGAATTTAACGCTGATCGATTTGCCGGGCCTAACGAAAGTGGCGATCGGTGATCAGCCGGCTGATATTGAGCAGCAGATAAAGCAAATGATATTCCAATTTATACGCAAGGAGACCTGTCTGATATTGGCTGTAACGCCGGCCAATACAGATCTGGCTAATTCGGATGCCCTTAAGTTGGCCAAAGAGGTCGATCCGCAAGGCGTACGCACCATTGGTGTCATCACCAAATTGGATCTCATGGACGAGGGTACCGATGCACGAGACATTCTGGAGAATAAGCTGTTGCCGTTGCGTCGTGGCTATATTGGTGTTGTCAATCGTTCGCAAAAGGATATTGAGGGCCGCAAGGATATACACCAAGCGCTGTCCGCTGAACGCAAGTTCTTCCTCAGCCATCCATCCTATCGCCATATGGCCGATCGCCTGGGCACCCCCTACTTGCAGCGCGTCCTCAATCAACAGCTGACAAATCACATTCGCGACACATTGCCCGGTTTGCGAGACAAACTGCAAAAGCAAATGCTGACGCTCGAAAAGGAGGTAGAAGAATTCAAGCATTTCCAGCCCGGCGATACGAGCATCAAGACGAAGGCCATGTTACAGTTAGTAAACATTATTATGATTATATTATGTATTTGAAACTTGTGAAAATGTCATTCAATTAACCATCATGAAATATTCTCCTCATCTTCAGGATGATTCAACAGCTGCAATCGGACTTTGAACGCACCATCGAGGGCAGTGGCTCGGCATTGGTTAATACAAATGAATTGTCTGGTGGCGCCAAGATCAATCGCATATTCCACGAGCGGTACATACTATATATTCATATTCGTATTCACATGAATTGAATGCATATTGCATTCATTTAAAACATTTATTCTGTATTATAGTTTTATCTCATACCAATTGATTCTTTCTTTCTTTTCTTTCAGTCTACGCTTTGAGATTGTGAAAATGGCGTGCGATGAGAAGGAACTGCGTCGCGAGATCTCGTTTGCCATTCGTAACATTCACGGTATTCGGGTCGGCCTATTCACGCCCGACATGGCCTTCGAGGCGATTGTGAAACGTCAGATAGCCTTGCTCAAGGAGCCGGTCATCAAGTGTGTCGATCTAGTCGTGCAGGAGTTGTCAGTAGTTGTGCGCACATGCACGGATAAGGTAATTATCATAAAAACAATACCATTATCATTATCATTATCATTATCATTAACAATATTTATTGTAATGTTTGTATTTATTCTGTTTCCCAGATGAGCCGCTATCCACGCTTGCGCGAGGAAACCGAACGCATCATTGCCACACACGTGCGACAGCGTGAGCAGCGCTGCAAGGAGCAGATCCTGCTGCTCATTGACTTTGAGTTGGCCTACATGAATACCAATCACGAGGATTTCATTGGCTTTGCCAAGTATGTTTCAGCCCAGCCCACAAGATCACACAAGATCGTCAAAGACCTAACAATGTTTATATCATTTTTACATTTCACTGATTCTTCTATCGTTCTTTTCTTTTTCTTTTGCTTTTTGTTTTTTCTTTTCTTTCCGTTTTTCCTTTGTTTTGCATTTCGTTTTGCCGCCCACAGCGCTCAGAATAAATCTGAGAATGCAAATAAGACCGGTACCCGACAGCTGGGCAATCAGGTTATACGCAAGGGTCACATGGTCATACAGAATCTGGGTATTATGAAAGGTAAATTTCCATATTCCATACCATAATCATATCCTTTTCAGCGTGTTCTCTACAGTCGTCGTCCTCGATCTGTCTCGCACCCCGTGTCTGTCTGTCTATTGACTAAAACCAAAACCAGAAACAACAATAACAAAAACAAAAATGTAGTTGCACTAATTTAATTTAATTAAATTAAATGAACATTTAATCTGCGCACACATCACTTTTATCCTTTTATCCATCCTCCCCACCGAACTAACCCAACAAGTAAAGCACTCAAATTCAATTCAAAAATGTAAATATTTAATTTTTTTTTTTCTTTGTTTTTGTAAAGTTAAACTTTTACAGGGTATCTCAAACGTTGGCCCTCTTGTTGTGATAATGTATTTATTTTCTGCTTATTTCTTTATTATTATTATTTACTGAGCATGTGGCATGGAAATGTTTATTAAACAAATCCGCGGATAATTGTTTAAATTTCTTACAAAATAATTAAACACGCTTTTCTTTCTCTAATTACAATATATTTTATTATAATTTTTGTTATTTTGTTTCTTGAGTTTTGATACATAAACTTATAAAACAAAAAAAAAAAAAAAAAGAATACGCATATGTATGTATATATATTCACTTTAAATGATATTTGTTTTTTCTTAAAATCTTAAGTTAAGTTAATCGGAAAATTGTTTTTTTTTTCTTGATTTTCTTGCTTTTATAAATTTAAACTTAATGTGAATATATGTGTATGTATATACCGTACGTCTCTTTGGGCTGTTCTTGTTTTTATTTGTATGCTTTTGTAATTTTGTTCACCCAATTGGTTTTTCCCTTTATATTTTTATTGGTGTTTTCTTTTTTTTATTTCTTCTTCTTCGTCTTGTTTTATTTTCTTGACATTTTCTCTAACAACTTTGGTGTGGAAAATTGAAAGCTTTGCTGAGGTTTTTGCCACGCATTCTTGGTTTGTATTCAACGTTCTTTCTTTTTCAATTATGATTTGTTTAAACAACAAAAAACAACTGCAACAACAACAACAACGCAATAAACATTAATTAATTTGTGCTGTAATTTATTTTTGATAGTGCTTAAATACCTCAACAACCATAACTATTAAAATCAAAAATAAATAAATAAAAAACCACAATAATTAAATAAAATTAATAAAAAAAAATTAAATAAGAAAGAAAAAAATCCAAAAACTTTATATACAGTTTTTTTTCTTTTATAATAAATCCCACATCCTAGATCCTAGATCCTTGATCCTAGATTCTATCCAACTGTTCCTGCATTTTTATTCATACGACATTCGCTTCGAACAAATCAACATAAAAATGTCATAATAAATATATATATATATACATATACATAGATGTTATATACATGTGTTTGTATGTATATGTATATGCATGTATGTGTGTATGCATATAGCTTATGTAGACGTATTTGAATCGCCTTTGTGAATATTATTTGAAGAAATGCATTAAAATCTCTGTTCGCAGGCGGTTCGCGTCCATATTGGTTTGTGTTAACATCGGAGAGCATCTCCTGGTACAAGGACGAGGATGAGAAGGAGAAGAAGTTCATGTTACCTTTGGATGGTTTGAAATTGCGGGATATTGAACAGGGCTTTATGTCAATGTCTAGACGTGTTACATTTGCTTTATTCAGTCCCGATGGACGTAATGTTTATAAGGTTAGTAATTTTTGTTACAATACAAAAAAATGAATTCAAAAACGAGAAAGACTAAAAACTAAACACCAAAAGATCAAGAAAATTTTATAATAAGAAAAACAAAAAGAAACGAAACATAAACAAAAAATATTAAAAAAAAAGACGAAAAAAAAAACAACAACACAGAATAATTGCATTTCAATTGTGCAATATTTTTTGTTGTAGTTTTTATGCGAAGCATACGTACAATTTTCAAAAACCCATGCAGAAAGAAACAAATAAAAAATAACATAAAACAAATTGTTTGTCTGTCCGAATGTGTGTGTGCATGTGTGTGTGTGTGATGAAATTTGGCAACAGACTTTCTATTTGTATGAAAGTCGGCATCGTTTAGTACAATAATTGATGAAAAGAAAGGAAATTATTATCATGTTGATTGTTAAACAATTAATTAATTGATTATTATAAATTAACATCTCTGCAAGGGTATATTATCATCGGCTTGCCGATGATAACGTTTCTTTTTTGTTTTAAACATATTTTGTTAATTTTTGACGAGAATTTTTTGCGTTCAATTTGATTCTTAAGTTGAAGACAAGCGAAAACAAAGTTTAGCTTCACTTGAATGTCGCTCAACTTTGAAAATGTAATTACCAAATACAAATATTAATTAATTTTTTTGTATAAGATAAAAATTACTATGTTTTTATCAACATTTGTGTCAAATCAAAGCAAAGAGGAGCTTGTAAAAAACAAAACAAAAAAAAAATAAGAAAAAACCCGCAAAAACAAAACAAAAAAAAAAGATTGTTATTTAATAAGCAAACTCCTTTTTGTAGCTTTGATTTGCTTGTGAGCATTATACGAGACAAGAGAACCCGATAAACTAATGTTATATATACATACTACAATATATATAATCGATAAATATCAATACAAGACACGTAATTTATCCCTTTGATCGAAGACACACGTCAGCCGCAAGCCATAGAATGCAATTAATATACGTATAACCCAACAAATAGATCAAACCAAACCGTAACAACTGTAGCCACCCGTCCAACTAATCGTAACACGTTATCGTTATCGTTATCGTTACCGTTATCGTAATTGTAATCGTAATATGTTGTCTTCCATATAACAAAATGCTTGATGAAAAATACCTATCCATTTATTCTCTTTTGCGCTTGGACGCTTCTCTCTCCCATCCACACACACACACACACACACACACATACATCGATCAACATACACATTGTGCATTTAGGATTACAAACAACTGGAGTTATCCTGTGAAACAGTTGAGGACGTGGAATCCTGGAAGGCATCATTCCTCCGCGCCGGCGTCTATCCCGAGAAGCAGGAGACCCAAGAAAATGGAGATGAGGTGCGTACGCTCAGTGTACATTTAGACACATACAATACCTATACAATAACAATTACAATTACAAATACAAATACAAATACAAATACAAATACATATGTATATAATATACACATACTATATGTATGTATATGTAAGTGTATGTACACTCGAATTAGGCTAATTTGTTAAGAGTCTTAGCGTAGCTTTTAAGCCGTAATATCGAGCATAAGGACCCGAATCCCATGTGTGTGTACGATGTAGATAACAGTCGCTATATAAACCAATATTATATATTATGAACTATATACTATAAACTGTAAACTACATACTATCATTATATATAACCCAATTAATTGTCCAATTGTCAAATTGTTTCAACAAAATGTGCTTCATGTGGAATGACATTAAACCACTTTCTTTTCACGCTCTCTGCTTGCCATCGCAATCAATCATATATCCATCATATCGTATTATCTGTACGAAAAAATTATCATCAAACTTTGACTGATTCGTTTAATTTTCCATTTTCATTTTCATTTCTGTAACTGAGCTTAACAACCGCAGTGAAAGCAATTGAGAAAAAATGTTAAATATGTTAAATGCTTTTACTTTATCCCAACTTTAAATAGACTCGCACATGGCGTTGACATGACAGCGCATTAACATAATGATATTAATTATATAACTAATTAATATTATTGTTAATGTTAATGTTAATATTGTTTATTATTATATTTTATTGTACAATAAAATGAAAGTAAATCTATGTTCGTGCAAACAGATGCTGGCCATGTTAATGTTAAGTGTATTCTGTACTTGATGTTAACATAACATAACATAACATAACGTAACAGCACAATGTTAACATACAGTGTACAGACACCGTATAACAAATGAAATGTGAGTCAACTGTTATACGCTTCAATTGAAAGCGGGCAGCTAGCCCCTCGCTCTTCCCTCCTCGCTCCACCTCTAACTTATTGATCCTTGTATCTGTCTGTCTCTCTCGCTCTCTATCTGTGTGTGTCTGTGTGTGTGTGTGAGTGTGTGCATGTGTGTTAACCATAAACCGTATTTACTAACAAACACATACACATGCCCTATGTGTGTGTGCGAATTGTCTTAACGCTTTAAGATTTATGTTAATATAGAGCTTTACAAACAAACAACAAAAAAACAAAACAAAAAACAAAAACAAAAGATTTTAATAACGCATTAACTCATTATATGTTTCTTTATTTTTTTTTTTTTTTGCGCCCCAAATAAATACAACAAATAACGTATATATTATTATATATATATATATACATACATGTGTCTATACATGTGCCTATATGTATACGTGTGTATGTATGCAAAATAATGCGCGTATATATATATATATATGTTCTGTATGTATGTGCAGGAAGGACAAGAGGTTTGTTTCTTTTCATAATTTTTAGCATATAGTTTGCATATTTCCTACGCTCTCCTTCCTGTCTCTCTCTCTCTCTCTCTCTATCTATCTCTTATTATCTATCTTTCTTCATATCTTTATCTTGTTGAATTACTTTATTAATTCCTTGTTGTTGTTATTTTTGGTTTTTTTTTTTAAATTTCTATCGCTCTGAACCCAAGTTAACAGTCTCGAAAATGTTATTATAATGTTATGATTAAATTATTAAACAGAATTTAATTTTTTTTTAAAATCTTCATACTTAAAAATGCGCAATATTAATTAAAACATTTTTGTTTATTAATAAATTAACTTGCAAATTGTGTGATGAATATTGATTGATTGTTTGAAATTCGTATGATTTATTAAATTAATTTTAAACTGTTATACTGTTATACCCTTGGGTACAGAGTGCTATCTATTCGAGAAGTCTCGACCAGTTTGTTATGGTTTGTGGTTTTATTTATTATTAATATTATTATTTATTTTTTATTTTGGTTTTGTTCTTTTTTTTTTTTGTTTTTGTTTAATGAGATTTTCGTTTGATTTTCCAATGCTAATTGGCTTGGGGCTCAAAATATTCATCATATCGTTTCTGTATATGGCTTAAGATTGCGTTCCCAGTTTGGTTTTGCCTAACTAATCCTAACCAAATTAATATATTAATGTTATAATATACATACGTATATACTTGTGTATATATGGTATAAATACATACATACATACAAATGCCAATGTGTATTGTATATACTATGTACTCGTTGTACTTTGTTCGTTTCGTTTCATTTCGTTTTTATCATTTGCCATAAATAATCCAAATTTCGGGCGAAAATTGAACGTATGTATGTACTTCACCTGGGTTTCATTTCCGTTTTATTTCTTTTCCTGTTTATTTTTTCATATTTCTTTTGTTTTATTGACATTCCGTTATATACAATATTATAATACTGTTAACTCTCTGGGGTGTGCAACAAGTAAATAATCACAATTTCATTCTGTAAACATATTTAACAAAAAAAAAAAAAAACGAAAAAGAAAATAAATATATATAAATATAATTTTAATTTTATAATATGTTTTATCAATTATTTTCTTCTATTTTCCCGTCCACGTACCAACTGAAATGACCTTCAAAACAAAACAAAAAAAAAAAAATAATGATGACGATAATAATAATAAACAAAAAACAAAACCAATTACAATAATATTTGTAATTCAATAAAAATGCAAAAAATATATATATATTTATATATTTAAACCTATATATATATATATCGAACCGATAACAGCAAAAAGTATGTTAATTAATTTTTGTTCATTCGTTCAAATTGCTCTCAAGTTTGAATTAGTTCATTTCTTTTTGTGCATTCTCGCATTGTATTATATTATAAATTTCTAATTAACATATCCGTATATATTGGCATTGGTATTATTATATTATATTAAATTATATTATTTGTTGTAAATCATTACACTTGTATACTATAACTAACACACAAAGCACACAAACAAACAAACTCAACTGCACAATTAATTAGCATCATTTCCACATTTATCGCTCGTTTATTGGCTTAAACAATTGTGATCGCTTTGTTATCGGTTATCTACCTTATATTTATTTCGATCCTGAAGATTGGTAAAACGTACACATACATACCTATATACAATACATACACATACGTAGACATATACCGTGGATTTAGATAAACCTTTCGAAACTTAACTCGAGACACTTGCCGCCTACAAAACTACTGTGGCATCATGTACTATATACATCGAATAATCGATTGTTTTCATATCAAACCATATTCGATTAGGTTTAATTAAATTAAATAAAAGTTAAATTAATTAACTAAATTGGCCATATGCTAATTGTCGAATCGAATGTTTGAGCGTTTCCTGCATTTGCATGTTATCGATATTGTTGAGAAATATCTATAAATTGTCCAATTATGGCTCGATAAATGAAACTTATCAGAGTCAAGATACTTTTTTTTAACATCAAGTTGAAATTGTTTTTAAATAATTGGAATTTTCATATCTAAATCTACGCACAGAACAAACACTAGAACCGCTAAAATTTTCTTCTTTTTTTTTTATAATGAGCACTGAAAAATGTTTTAAAAAAAATTTATTATATGAAATTCCCCCTTGCACCACCCGGAAATATTTAATTATTCTATTATCTTTAAGAACTAAATCAAAAGCAAATTCAATATGTTTATGGTGAAATTTTGTAATTGTTTTCTTTCTTTTTTTTTTTAATTTTTGTGTTAATTTGAGTTTGGTTTTGTTGTTAAAGTAGTTTTTAATGTTGTTTTATATTGAAAATTCCTGATATATGGTACATACATATACACTTTTGCCCTAACCTCGTTTATTTATTAATTACCAATTACCAATTAGAAACTAAACAAAAAACAAAACCAAAACAACAAAAACCTATCTACATACATATTTAAATTTATCTGAATACAAATCGTATTTTATGTACATACAATACAATAATAATATACAATAGAAAAACACAAATCACAAAATCAAAATTTTAAATTTAAACTTAAATTAAAATTGAAATTGAAATTTAATGAAATGCTTTACTTTTTCTGCTGCACCTTTTGGCATTGTTTCGATTGTGCAATTATTGATTTATACTTTTTCATTAAATTAATTGTTTGTTTGTTTGTTTTTTTTTTTTTACTTATATCCTCCCCCTCTTTCTATATATATATATATATACATATATACAATTATTGATTTATATATGTATATATATTTTATACCATCATGAATCCAACAATCAACAAAACGAACTATTGAATTTCACTTAAAACTTAAAACAAAACAAAACAAAAATAACAAAAACGAAAACGAAAAAAACTTCGTTAATCGTTAATCGATGATGGATAATCGATAATAATAACGAAAATTACGAGTGCAGTCGACCAACGAGGAAAGCTCAACGGATCCCCAATTGGAGCGCCAAGTGGAGACCATACGCAACCTGGTCGATTCCTACATGAAGATCGTCACAAAGACCACACGGGATATGGTGCCCAAGGCAATTATGATGCTGATCATTAACAACGCCAAGGACTTTATCAATGGAGAGCTATTGGCACATCTCTATGCCACCGGTGATCAGGTATTATCGGAATATATATAAATATATATATATTGTGAATTATATGTTTGATACATTTGATAATCCATTATTATTATTATTTATTATTATTTATAGGCACAAATGATGGAAGAATCCGCTGAATCGGCAACGCGTCGCGAGGAAATGCTGCGCATGTATCGCGCCTGCAAGGACGCTTTGCAAATTATTGGTAAATAACGCTCCCATTGCGAGGGCTGTTTTAAAAATACATACTATTATATTAATTCTGATTAAAACTAATTATTATTATTTTTTTTTGTAAACAGGTGACGTATCAATGGCAACTGTATCATCGCCATTGCCGCCGCCGGTGAAGAACGATTGGCTACCAAGCGGCTTGGATAATCCACGCCTGTCGCCGCCCAGCCCTGGTGGTTCACGCAAGGCAGCACCCACCGCTCAGGTGAGTCACAATTAAATAATTATAAAATAAAATAAAAAAAAAAACAAAAAATTCAAATTCATGTCATTCTGCAGGGCTCTTTGGGTGGACGACCATTGCCACCGGCAACTGGACGCCCAGCGCCAGCAATACCAAATCGCCCAGGCGGTGGTGCCCCACCCCTACCGGGCGGTCGACCAGGCGGAGCTCTGCCACCACCATTGCTACCCTCGTAAGTAGAACCCAATTCGTTTGCCTCTCTCTCTCTGTCTCTCTTTCTCTCGTCTCCTATTTATCAGTTTTTTTGTATTTGCTATCGCCTTGAGTTGCGCCCTTGAGTTGCGCCCCGTACAGTACTCGACTTTTTCTTTTTTTTTTTTGTTTTGTTTATATTTTTGTTTCTTCTTTTTTGGTAACTTATAATAGAATAATACAATTATCTAGTATTTAAGTACTAGTATTTTATATTCTTCTGTTTTGTGCGTTTTTTTTTTTCAATTTTATATTTATGCCAAAGTGGGTTTTTCAATTTGAATTTATCGCGAAATGTATAACGCCTAAAAGGATGAAATCACAAATAAGCAAAATATGTATTATATTATTATATATCAATTGGTCCGTCTGTCCGTTTATCGACAAGAATAAAAGCTTAAGAATATTAAGTAAATATTGCACAATTAATTCCCATCCCAAAAGTTAATTTAATCAAATTCGTATCAATTGTTGTTTAAATCGAAATTAAAATAATAATAATATTAAAAAGTGTTTATATTTTTAACTTAACGAGGCGAGGGTATTTAATATTCGGTTATTCATTGAGTGCTTCTTCCTTTTTATGCGTTACTTATCGACGATTGGGACCTCTTTTTATGCAGCGAGTGCAACAAGTAAAGAAACAAAGAAACAAACAAACAAACACATGCAAATACCTCCTACATGCATACACACATATCTGTATATACATGCATACACATACACATATACATAGACTAATGTGTATATACATATATGTATGAGAATACAGTGGAATTTCTTCAAATCAAATGTAATTTAAAGAAATCCCATTGTGTTCCGTGTATACATACATACATACATACATACATGTGCATATGTATGTACTATATATACATACACAAACGAGTATTTTGCTTGACAGATAACCCAATAAATCAGGCGCTGCAATCGCGTAACACTTTTAATAAATATAACTTATGATATTATGTTTCATTACATTTGGTTTTAACTTTGTTTGTAGATAAATAAATATTTCTTTTATTTGCCACATAACAATCGGGAGTTTGCCCTCTGATTTCGCCTTAGTTTTGTCCACAGAGTTTAAATATATTATATATTATTTTATACTTGGAATAAATTTCGAGGGCAGGCTACCGAAATTGAAAATCTTTTTTGTTATAGTTTTATTTCGTTTGCTTTCTTTGTGAATCCCAAGCAAAAGTAATATTTGCATTATATTTTATTACGATCCAAACTTAACAAGTTTATTCAAGCAAAAAAAAAAGAAATACCAAAACGTTTGTTCTTCTTCTTCTCTTTTTTCTCTTTTGCTCTCTCAACCCAACAACACTAAAAAATAAATGAAATGAAAATAATTCTAAAATAAATAAAAATTTTTAATTTTGTTTTGTAATTGTATACCGTTCAATGCACACACTCACATACATCACACACCAACACACACACTCACACACAAATGCATATAAATGCATACCTAACCTCATTATCAACTCAACTGTACCGTTACCGTGTACTGTTATCCTGACAGACGTCGCTAAGTTGTCAGCCAAGGCATTTACTCTCTTAAGCCCGGTTATATTTGGGTTCGCTTTCGCTTTATTCAACTATAAATACAAAAACAAAACCAAAAAACCAAAAAACAAAAAATTATAATATAAAGCTCTATGTTTGATTTCAATAAATCAATCAATCAATCGGCGTAGTTTAACCAAAAGCTCTTTCAAGTATTCAAAACTCAAATGCAGGCTCAAAGCTCAAAGCTCATGCTCTCGTTCTCGCTCTCGCTCTCTCTGTAGCGTGTTCAAAGAACAAAAATACAACAACAACAAAAAGGCAAAAAAGAAGAGAAAACTCACTCAGTAAGAAATGCAAAAACAATTACAACAACGAGGGTCGTCTAAAAACTATGCAAAATATAAATAAAATAATTATTCAAAATAAATTCAAATAAAAAAAGTAATGTGTTAAATGTTCAAAAATCGTAAAGCTCTTACTCGTATTTACTTATACATACATATATCGTATATATATATATATACATACATATATTAATGAAGGAAAAAAAAACTAAAAGCAAACAAACTCTGATGCGTTCGTTTATAATTATTATTATTATTATTACAATTATTATTAGAAAAAAAGAAAAATGGGGAAAACTTATATACATACATACATAGTATATGTATATGTATTATGACAGTGAATAAAGTCAAAACTCACACAACTAACGATCAAAGGCACAGAAAAAGTACATACATATACGCATACATACGTGCACATAGATATTTGTGTGTATGTGTGGGTGTGTATGTGTGTGTATTGTGTATGTAATCAACATAGTTACATACATATACACAGATGTAGATTTTATAATTTGTTAGCCTTTATTGCTGTAAACAAAAAAGGGATTACAATTTTATTATAAATTATAAATGAATAAATTAATTAAATAATTAATGAGAGACGCCATTTGCCATTTGCTGAGTTGAGTTCGTTGACGGAGCGAAATGCTTGAAATAGTTTCGAGTGTTCTGTAAATGCTATAAAACATATTCACATATACAATACACATACATACACATATACATATTAAAAAAAAAAAAACAAACAACAAAAACGGAAAAGAAACAAACATTATATAGAAATGAAAAAAAGGAAAAAAAAAAACATATATATATTATATATACTTAAGTTAACTAAAGTACCTTTTTTTGTGTTGTTGTTGTTGTCGTTAAATAAAACTAAAGCATTAAAAAAATACGAAAAAAAGAAAATGAAGTAAATAAAAGATATATATATATATATATAAAATAAATATTTATTATATATATATATAAATAAATATTTATATATTTGTGAGCTACGCATTAACGGGAATAAAAAAAAAAAGGAGAATAACCTATTCGAGAAGAAAACGAGGAAACATACAGATTACATACAAAAGCATTCTATTAATTATTTAAAATTTAAAATTAAATGATAAATGAAGTTATGAATTAATACAAGAATATGCAAATTGTTCAGTGAATGTGTAGGCAACAAGTAAATAAAAAATAAATACATAGTTTAATACAAATGCAGTTTAAAACAAAAACCCAAAAACTTTCCATATATACAAACAATAAATTTATATACAAGTACAGTATATAGAGAGTTATGTACATACTTACATACAGACAATGCCAACATTATTATTATTATTATTATTATTATTGTTTTTTTTTTGTTTGTTTGAAAACCGACTGACATCCGACATTCTGCTTTGTGTGAGAAACGTTGGCCGCGTCGTTTTTACATCTGGCAACGCTGTACAGTTTTCGATATTTTGTTGATGTTCTCCGATATTGGCAAAGCTGCGTCTGCGTCTGCGTCCTTCGGTGTTAACAGAACATTAACAGAGCGAACGGATTGTTACATTCTCCGAAAAAAGATTAACAGATATCGAAATTGCATGTTGCAATTGTAAGTTGGGTTAACAGAGACTTAACAGCGCATGTTATGCCATAGGAAATCTTTCATGCAATGGGGAGATAGAAGGTCCTTGTATACTGTATGGTGTATATGTAGTTCCATGTTCTTGGACTGGACATTGAACTGAAACAAATAGAAAGAGAAACGGAAATTGGAATTGGAACATGAACTTGTTGTTGGCTAGCTTTAATTGATTTAATTTATTTCCCTTCATGGTTTACCTGTATTTAATAATATTCATATACATTGTTTAACATCTCCGACTTCAACCGTGTGCATGCTTTTGTGTGTGTGTGTGTGTGTATGTGTGTGTGTTGTTTTTTTTTCTTTTGCTTTGCTTTTATCTGTGTCTTAACTATTTATAATTGTAATTTTTGACTAAATTTAACATAAATAAAAGCACACATACATGTACATACATTCAGAAATTTACATTTACACACACACACACAAACATATATATATATGCATATCAATATATATACATACACATATATATATATATATATATATATGCGAATATATTCACTAACATATGCCATCGCAGAACGAATAGCAGCGACAAAAATGAATCGATAAAAAGGGGTTTCAAGCGTGTCGATAACTGTTCGATAACATAGTCAAGCGCCATTTACATGTGTATGTATGTTATATAATTTAGTTTTTGCATTAAAAACAAACAACAACAAAAAAAGCTAAACAAAAACGACAACAAATACAAAAAAAAACCTTTTACAACTTTCAAGTCGTGTCACTGGAGCTGTTGGCGGCGCCATAACGCAACAATCGGGCGCCAATCGATACATACCGGAGGGCATGCGAGGACAAGTGAATCAGGCTGTGGGCCAGGCGGCCATGAATGAGTTATCGAATGTCTTTGCCACACGATTCAAGTAAACAAACGGAACAAGAATATTAAGAAGAATTTATTATGACAGTGCAAGAGAGCAAAGCAGCAAAAGCAAAAGCAAAAGCAAATAAAAATTATATATACAAATTTAAAAAAAGAAGAAGAAAAGAAATGCTTCAAGCTCAAAACGAAAGGGAGAGCAACACAATCACGCACGAGCACTAGCACGCACACACATACAAATAAATATATTATATATATTCTGATCTACATATATAATACAAGAGAGATTTTTAAGCTCTTTGATGTTTGTGTCTGCGTCTATTTTTATTGTTTTTTGTTTATTGTTTATTGTTTTTCTTTTGCTAAGCATTTCTCTTGCATTAATTGTTATCGTTTCTTTGTTTTTTGAATTTTTGAATTATTTTTAACTTTTTTTTCCGCATATTCGTGTTGTACCATAATTATTTTGTTTTTCTTATGTAATTAGAAACGTGTTTGTTGAATTCAAATTATAATATCATTCTTTTGGATTGGAAACAATCAACAACAACATCAAACATTCCATTAATTCTATTAATTTATGTGCATTTTAATTTTATATATTATAATTACAATATTTACTTTGAAGTTCTCTCACGCACACTCATATTATAACCTTTATACACTCAAATAGCCTGTTTCCACTATGCTGAACATCCTTCAACATTTTTCGCATTTGCTATTTAATTTGTTTTGTCCTGTGCAATTTGCGCTAGAAAATGAGTTTTCAAAATATTCATATTCAAATGAATCAAATATATGGAATATATAATATTGTTTGAGTATATAATTGATTTGACAAATACATTTGTGAATATAACAAAATATTCAAATTGAATTGTTTACATTTCCTTTGAGATTCTTATTCAATTATATTGTACACAGAATTTCTGTTGCTTTTTATTGATGTCAGAATGTTAACATAATAATATTTTAACATACATGCTCGCACTTAACATACACCATATACATTTTCCTACTCAGTAAGGTGTACAGAATGTTGCTTAACATTCTATTAGTTGACATAGAAATGGAAATGGAAATGCATATTGTATGTATATGAACATACCATATACAATATATATATTTAATACACACACACACACACACATTCATACATACATACATATATTGAGCAAATGTTGCTTCGAAAAAAATCTCGCAAAATTGAAAATTGAAAATTGAATATTGAAAATCTAATCTAAAAGTTGTTAATTATACTTATATATTATATATTTAAAAGGAACAAATTGAGCAATGCAAAATTAAATATATTATATAATAAAATACCATAAACATAACATAACATAATTAACAAAACATGAATAGCCTCTCTTATTTAACAACTTTCCCCAGTTACAATCGTATGTAATTGTATTGTATTGTAGCTAATGTGTTTTTGTGTAGTTTTAAAGCAAAATAAACCACCTTACAATATGCATTACTTTGTCATGTATTTGTATTTATCAAATGCTGCAAAAAGAGAAAAGCGAAACGGAAACGGAAACCAAAAAAGAAAGAGAAAGATCAGAAAGCAAAGAAAGTATTTTAAAATTGATATTAATACTGAATGCGAATGCTGTATATGAGAAGGTTTAGTCTTAGATACATTATGTATTATTACTTATTATATAACATATTGCGTATGTATGTTTATTCATGTGCGCACAAAAAAACAAAAAACTATTACATATATATATATATATTTAACAAAAACTAAAACCCATTTGTGGACACTGTTAACTTTATCATTTGATTTATAGTACCAGAGCAAATAGTGTATATGTATATGTATATTCACACCAAACCAAAAAAAAAACAAACAAACAAAAAAAAAAGAAGAAAAGAAAATCCTATAAATCAATATTATCTCAATTGATTAGCAGCTGTTAAATACTTATATACCATATAAATACTATTAAAAATACTGTGAATATACCAAAAGTAACGTGTATGTTATTTAAACACACTTTGATCCGTTCGAAATGCTTTTAGTATTTATTTTTTTTTGTGATTGTGTTTGTGTGCGTGTGCCTGTGTTGCATACAACAATAACAATAACAATAATAACATTTTCTTTCTATACGATAATACTTACATACATATGCAGATTTGTTGCCATTGTATTCGTATTTTCCCCAATACAATTCTCAATCCTAAACGTATTCAAAATTATCAATAAATAATCTCGAAATATTTCAAATAGAATACTTCTAGAATTTAGTATATTCTATGTTATTCAATTGGAAAAACGCTTTCTGTATTTAATATATATGGTATTATACGTATATGTATGTATGTCGCTCTGTTCTTCGTTAGTTCATGTATTAGTCCTTTGAGTCCTTTGTTATTGTTATCGTAGCCCCTACGAACTATGCAACAACAAATAAAAAAATAAATGATAAAAAACGAAAAGAAATTAAAAATTATAAATGAAAAATGAAAGCAAAGCAATAGCAGCAAGGAGAAAATATCAAGAGAATGAAATGAAATGTAACGCATAATAAAAATCCTGTAAAACATAACGTTAAACCAAATTATTAAAAAACGAAAATAAACCAAAAATATAAATTTGACATATTTTACGGTATTCTGATTCGTTTGATACGCAAAAAAAAAATTAATAAATCAATGAATAAAAATAATAATAATAAAGAAAGGAAACACTTGTAGTTTAGGTGTAAACTTCAGCTAATTATTCTATTCAAAATCTTACATAAATAATTATTTAAACATCAATAATATACATATATATTTATTTAAATATGTATACATTTAATTTATTACACGATCTTGTGACATCAGGCAACAACTCGTTATTTATCGATAGGTTTTTCTTCTATCTTTATCATATTATATTTAATATATTTCTGGTCCCTAAAGTTGAATTGTTTGAAAAGTTTAGCGAACCGAACGAATACAACGGTAGACGATAATTACATCGATAATCGATAAACGATTGCAGTCTAAGGAATTCCTTTTCGAATACAATCGAATGCATCATCGTTTGAGACGATCGACGATAATATTATTGTATATTGTAGTAAATGTATAGCTATAGTTATATTTATGTAACTCTTCTATACGCATTCATAAGAGCATAAACATGCACATACACATACACATACATATACCACATTAAATGTTTAATTCACGCCTTGAAAATATACTACAATAACACATGGATCAATAAGTCCCGAGACTAACAATGGAAACAAAATTTTTTTGCAAAATTTTTTTTCATTCATCAACATAATCACCTTTTAGGGTGATACAATGGTTCCAACGTTTTTCCA
>JBAMCR010000011.1:0-13234 GCA_037075045.1 Mulgravea parasiatica
ATCAGGGATTAAGTTCGTTCAGTAAGAATTGAACTACTGAACTTAATCTTTCAATTGAACTACAATGTACAACTTTAGTACATACATATGTATTTATATTTATATGTATTTACATATAATATATGTCTATATATTGATATGTATGCAATCGTTAAGATTTTAAAATGAATATATCAAAAATAAAAATCTCAGCATTTGGATTTCCAAGTAAACGAAACTGTATTGTACAACTTCATAGAAATAATAAATTCATTTCACATTTATTAATTCATTCCTTAAGCTTGAAATATTTTCAACTAAATTAAATGTATTTATTTTTTTATAATAATCGTTTTATTTAAATATTTCATTTGCCCAAAATTTGTTGTGGGGTCAAACTTTATTTTATTTCACACTTGACATTTTTTTAAGTAAAAATGTTTTTGAAAATTCATATTCAAGGAGAGAGAGTGAGAAAGAGAGAGATAGAGATAGAGAGAGAAAGAATGAGAGAGAGAGTCCACGTTTTTGTTATATCGATTTTTAGTGACATTCATGCTGAATTTTCTTAACTGGCCTTTAAGGAAAATTATTTAAAATTTCCTTCGTGCTTTAAGGATCAAGCGGAAGCATCGGCTTAGCAAAGTAAATTACCAATATAATTTTTTATATTTAACGACGACAAAATTCATCAAAATACAAATGAGTTGGCCAAGTTAAGCCACTGCCTGCCTTGAAGTCAGCGTTTTAGCCAAGTTACTCACAATATTTTACTGAACAATATATATTTATGTTTTTTTCTATTTTTATATGAGAACATAAAATTTAGTTAAAAATTAAATTTTGAATAGAAAATTAAAGTTGTAAATAAGCAAATTAAATTTAAGGCGAAATTAAATAAATATTAAATTTCGGAAATAAATAGTTTTCCAACGTTTGTTTAAAGGATCGAGCAAAAGCCAAGTACAAAGCACGACAACTGCTTAATCAACAAAGTGTTTAAATATAATTCAAATTACAGTTAAATTGTATAACTAAAAATTATTTTAGAGCAGAAGGAGACGATTGAGTACAAAATACTCGACAAAAAGCGATTATAATCACTTCAGAGTAGGCTAAAAGCGATAAAAAATTGAATTATTTACACACATTTTATTTAACAATTGCTAATAAATTAATTTAAAATAAACATTTTTTATTTATTTATTAACGGTATCAATTTAATGCCATTTGAATTTGTTGACTTCGGTTCACAGTAAAAGAAGAGTTTGCGATAAATTTAATATATGTTTCAATTTAATCATGTTTAACAAATTTAAATATTTAAATAATATGTACATGTACGTGTGTCTGTGTGTGGTTTATATATTAAATTTAATTTAAGTATTGTATAAAAGTTTTAAGCTTTATTTTGGGCTGTTTCATTGTCCAAGTGAAAATCTGATCTGATATTTTGAACATTGCGGTTATGAAGCGGTAATGAATTGGCCATGAATCGGTTATGAACCGATATATGTACGTGTTAATATGATGTGGAAATGTGTCCCCAGTACTCAAAAACCATTATCACAAATGACGCACACGTGTCCTCCATGTGCTCATGCTTCTTCATGCCGCACACTTTTGTTATTGTTCAGTCATATGCGTGCACCCCATCCCCGTCCCCATCCCCATCCCCATCCCCATCACCCCTCTCCTGTACCCAAATGCGATATTGGGGCAACAATGGGGCCACATTGAAAACGGCAAGAGGAAGCGGGGCACCAGCATCAACAGCAGTTAATTTTTTTTTGCACTTAGCCAATGACACTGCGCTGGGCACCTTAACGTGCTTTTAAAACTTGGCTAAAAGTATGCCACTTGTTTAGGCGGATAAATAAGTAAATTTACATATCTCTATATACATAAATACTATGTACACATACAATGCTTATACTATACGGACGCTTATATGCATGCGCATATATATATATATATACATGCATATGTATGCGTGTGTGTGTGTGTGTGTATGTATGTGAATGTCTTAAAGTTGTTTACATAGCCGAAATGATGGCAACTTTTGGCCGGGAATGTGACACGAGCAACTAGGGGGCCGTATTTGTAAATATGTATATGTATATAAACATAATATATGTATATATATAAGAGTGTGTGAGTGTGTCACTGTTATATAGCCAGGCCTATTAAGGCGCTAAAACATCACAACGGTAACAGCAACAACAACAACAAAAACAACAGCAATAACAACACATACAACATTAACACCGGCAACACTTTTGAGCTGCTCTATTTCTTTGGCTTTCAAGCTGAGTGCCTCATATTGTTCCACACACACACACTCACACACACTCATACGCAGATATGTATATTCATGCACAAGCAACGCGCGGCCAGACCCATTTGACAGCACTCATAATCCAATATGAGTGCATATTAACTTTAATCAGTTAGCGCACGAGTAAGTCTTACTCTGCTTTGTATGTGTGTGTTTGCGTGTGTATGTGCATGTATTTGTGTATATGCCTAAAACAGCAACAGACGTTCCATTTAGACATTTTTAAATATATACGCCGCCAGCTAAATCCTGAACCGCCTACTCCGTCGCCGCTGCCCCGTCTGGTCTGCTGTTAAATTTTAAAGTCTCACTAAGTCATGCCACGTCAATACACCAAGGTGCCACACAGCAGCATCTAGCACCACCCGGCAGCCCCCGCAACACCCATGCAACGCCCAACAAACAAGGAGTACGCAAAACCGAAGAAGCGGCCCTCGGAAATGCCGCTACTTCAGCTGTGTCGCCTTGAGGGGGCGAATGAGTGTTGGGATGAATTGTTGCGGGTATTCGTGAGCAGTGGAGTGAGTGTATTCGTTGTAGACAAGCACTCGGCAGTTTATGTTGTCGTTGGGGACTTCTTGAAATATTTCAATTTTATTTGGCCTACACGTGACAGGTGCGTTGGCAGGTGTGTATCTCTGCCAAATAACTCTGACTCTCACTCGGGATCTCTCCTCTCACTCTCTGGCTCTCTCACTCAAGCGGAGGCGTTTGTATTTGTCGTTTGGGCATTTCATTTCATTTGACACTTTTATTGTTAATTTTTTTTTGACATTATTTCAACGATTTATAGTTTATCGGCAAATCGCTATAACAGCCTGTTAATCAAAATGAAAAGCAATAATTTTCGAATTTAAAAATGTTCCCAAAAAATCAAAAATTAATTTATTCAATATTTTACATAGAGTTTTGTGTAAGATGTTGTTTAATAAATCTTTTTTTTGTAATCATCAAATCATTAAAATAATTCAATAAATACATATTTCGAATTTTATTTTTATAAGATTTTCCATAATTTAATTAATGAAACAAATAAAAAAACCCATAATTTTCTTTTTAAAATGTTAATTAACTAGCTAGAGATGGTCATGTGATGATAATAATAATAAATATATAAGTGTACTATATTAGACACTTTTAAAAGTTAATTATTGTTGGAGACTTTTACTAACATCGTGTGGATTTCGTGAGTCGTGTTCGTGTCACGTGACGTCCTCATAGTCTTAGCTAACAGGACGCAACTTTCGACAAGAAGTCGACTTCAATTAGCCTGCGCTCAAAATTGAGAATGTTTGTATACCGTGTCCCATATCCGGATGGTATGTATGCATGTACTACATACATATAGTACATACATACCATGTACTATAGTACTGTGTCGTCGTAGTACTCATACTACGAGTATAAGAACTCTTAACCGAAAGTTTACCAAGTTTTGTTTATGTTGTCAGCGGAGTATCAAAAGGAAAACCCTTTGATATGGTCGAAAATTTGGCTTGGCATAACATTTTCTGACTTGACGCTAGATAAATATACAAATGGCAACAACAACAACAACAGCATATTTAACAGTGGAAAGTACATACGCGTCGAAATGAAATTTAAGTGCTATTTGCCGTATAAAATGTTTGAAAACATTAAAAATAATATTTAACTTTGCAACGTTTAGGCGAAAATTTCATTTTTCATTTTTCATTTTCATTTTGGCTAAAATATTTAATTAGCCGACATTACAGTACGAGTGTGCGTGTGTCACGCCCACGAGTATACCCAACTCTATAATCCAAGCCCTAAATCCAACTCGAAGCACATACATATATACATACATACATTCACATTGTACATGCATACATACATACCTTCGCAACAAATAAAATAAAATCAACAAGCCGAAAGACAAACAGAACGCATCAAATTCAAAATGTGTATGAGACATGACCAAAGGCAGACAAAACACACGGAATACACGAAAATCGCTAAACTTGGGAATAGGTCAACAAAACACAAGAAAATACAAACACATACACACACACACATATACATATATATTTATATATACATGTGCACATACAAAATGTAAAAATTTAAAGGAGAAAACGAAGGAGAATGGAAAAAGGGGATTTAAAATGTAACAAAAAAAAATATGTTGTTTTTTTTAAATTATTTTTTGTCGACTTTGCCAAAGCCTAAATATACTTTCAACAAATATTTAAAAATTAATATTATTTTTAAAAATAATGTTTATGTATTAATAATAATAATTAAATGTGTCAATATAAGTTTAATAAAAATATCAAATTGAATATTTATTGTGAAATAACGTTTAAAATTTAAACTATATGTTAAATTTAAAAATAATTAAAGATTTATAAATTTTATATATTTTATCGAAGCAGAAAAATCGTGCTGTATATTAAATGAGAATATCATAATGTTTGATTGCGGGGAGGGTATATGGAAAATATGTGGAAAGACAAATACGGACAAAACATAATTTTGTGCAAGTTTTTCTTTAATGATTTGACTTTGTGTTTGCATTGCTAACAAATGCACACACACACACACACACACACCCAAAAATACACACACACATACATCTACAAACATACATGAGACCTAATATGTCTGTGCCATTTCATCTGCGTCCCCCAATTCCTTTTGGCTATTCGTGCTCACGTCCTACTCAACGTGCGCGGCACATGGATCTAAATCCATGTAGTCCTTTATCTCGGAATCCGCTTTCCACATCCAGAGGCATACTCTATTCCAATCTCAATTCTTTTACCAATCTGTATCCCTATCCCCTTCCTAATCCTTTATCCTATCCTTATCCTTATTCCTATCTCCATCGCCTGTTGCCATGTCACGTGCAAGCAGGGCATGTTAAAATCCGAAAAAAATCGCAACTTTTCGATGTGCAACGGTAGAGCATCTAAATGCCTTTAATCGTATGTACATATGCTTTATGGATTGATGGAGCCTGGTGAAGTCAGTTGGAGCTTGATGGGGATTGATGGTACTTGGTGGTGGCTGGTGGTGGGCTGTGTAAAGGATGCTGGCACGGATTTTTGGGACGGAACGAAATAATCAACGGCACATTTTCCATTTTTAATTACATTTTAAGCCAAGTAAACATTTATTTGACGCCCACTTCCGTTGGCCCCCATTTCCCTTCACCCTTCACCCTTCACCCTTTTCCCTTTCTTGTAAACGTCTTTGGTCTCTCGAGATTTGCCCATTTTTTTTGCAGTTGGCTTTTCAACTTGAGCTACTACACATACACACATATACATATTTGGCAAAACAAGTAGGTCTATGCCAATGTTAACGTTCACAGCTTGCTGTTGTTTTATTTTAATTTTTATTTTTATTTTAATTTTGATTTTTATTTTAATTTTTATTTTATTTGTGTTTTTGGTTGGAACTAATTAACAAAAGGATTTCTGTTTGCGGAACGTCGGTTTTATTTTGTTTCGATTTGCGACGCATTAAACAATGTCGGTTAACAAAGCGAATTAAAAATTTACAAGCATTAAAACAAAAACATTAACAAATAAAAGACATCGGATAATGTAAATGTTCACAGCCCAACAATAGTGGGGATAAGCGCCACTTTTCAACAAATCCTAAATAGCATGGAAAAATTGAGTTATCGCTTCGTCTACCCAAAAAAAAAAGGGGGAAAAAAAGAAAATAAAAGTGGAAAAACGAAGCAGAGCAAAGCTTTTAAGGCTGTTAAGGCTGATGGCTCCGTGTCCTTGCCATTTGGCTGAGCGATAGAGACTTCAACTGGACTGTCAGATGTTATCTTGTGGGGTGCGATGGGTTGTCGAATGGTGTAAGGGAATCGGGGGGTAGCGGGATGGGAATTGGATATTGGACTGTCATGAATAGAACAGACGCAACAGGCGTGAAAAGAAAACTTCATTTCATTGAAATATCATCACAGCTGATCAATGATTTTTATTACTACTTATTACGTTTACTACTACTATTACTTATACTATTAATTTAACTAATAATATTATACAATTTATATTAATAAGTATTACTAATGCTTCCATTGAGGTTTTTCACATGCAATTATTTTATAGTTATTCGCTTTATGAATTGAAAGTAAAACATTAAAACTTATTAGCCACGTTCATAAATGTCATTGTAAATATAAAAAGATGTCGTCAACTCGTTCTAATAATATTCAAATACAATTGTAATTAGAAGTGCTTTCATTGACAGTTGTTGTTATCATTAATCATGAATAAATAGCGATTGGCATGGCATTACCAAATGAACGGCCGAATGCCTCTCGAGGGTCAACATACTAGTATTGTATTGTATTTTTATGAGTACAAAGATATGCAAAAGTATTTTGCGTATTTGCAACAATATACTATTCGTACTTATTATACTTGAGTATTTCAAGTGCTAAATCATCTGTCAGATTGATTAATAACTAAGCAGATAAGTAATGCTTGAGTTGTTGCAAGTCTTTTCACACTACTCATTGTTGATATATACGAGTACATAGATTGTCTGCTCTTTCTCCTCTCTCTTTTTCTCTTTTCTCTCTCTCGGTATCTTTTGTCTTTTCTCTCATTCTGTCTATTGCTATCTCTTTTTTATTGACTCTACAGTGGGTCAGTCTTTGGCCAAACTGAGATTTGCCTACAGTCGGACAGAGCCAAGTCAAAGAAGTCAAAGTGAAGGTGTAGTGACATTTAACGGAAATGAACAAAAATTTTCTCATTTCCTTTTCTGGGGCACTTGCCGAGATGCCGCTGGTCACCAACATACAAAAAATAAAATAAAGTAAATGCAAAAAATAACAAAAAAAAAAACAAAAAACGAAAACGTGAAAAACTACTGAAAACTTTAAGCCACAGTGTGTCTTTTTAGTATTATAATTGATCATTTTGCTTATTCAATTGAGATTTTACGGGTGGATGGTGCCCAAAAGTATGCAACACTTTTTTTGTTTTTGTGTTTGCTTTTGGTTTTACAATTTCAAAAAGTGTCGTCCAGGACAGTGCGTCATATTGTGGCTGTTAACAGTCTCATTATAGTCAAATTATATGGAGGGTTGTTCTGGTTCAGCCCCGCATCCCCTTCATCCACTGTTGACTTTAACCCTGTGCTGGTGTTGTGGTTAAAAAAGTTAAGCTTATGTAGTGCAAAGTTTTCTAAGAAGTTGGTATGAGCGCAACGCTGACACTCGCGATGCTGTTGACAATGACAATGACAATGACAACGATAATGATGATGATGAGGATAATGATGATGATGATGATGATAAACATTATAATGCTAATGATGATGTTGATGGTGAAAGATGAGTGAAGGACGCCAGTGCTTGAAATACCTGTACTCTATCGTGCTCTATGCTGCTCTCTTTCTTGCTCTCTCTCCCTCTCTCTCTCTCTCTCTGTCATTGTGTCTTGATGTCAGTTGCCATCCTGTCGCTCGCTCACCTTAACCGCGACATATTCAGTCTGCTTTTATATAGTTAGTTGGCAGTCTGTCGCCATCCTTGGCATCTTTAGCCCGCAGCCCGCAGCCCCCAACCCCCAGCCCATTTCACCCCGTCCCGTTGCGGTAAGTAGCAAAAAGTTGTCATGCAAAACATTCATCCAGTTAGTGGGACAGTTGCCAGAGACATCAACTCCATTGTTAGTACTCGGGACGTAGACGCGGCTTTGTCAGGCCACACGTACGTAATTGTTCGCAAAAACTTTGCGTTAAGAAAATTATGAAAGAATGTGCTTGAAAAGCTCATTGGGTTGGCCAAAAACTTTTTTACGACAAAAAATGTAACTTAAAATCCAGGTATCATCATCTTTATATGAACCCAGAGCAGCTCAACAATTATGCTCTCTGTAAAATAAAGTAACTTTTTCCAACCGTAAATTTATTAATTACATTTTTAACAATTACTCAAACTATAAAAGATTCTTCGCAAATTAAGCAGTTATTTTTATGAGAATGTGGCAAGAGCTAAGAGCCAAAAGAAGAAAATTTCAAACATATTTTTTAATCAATTGGCAAAAATTTAAAAAAATAATTTTTCATTAAAAAATAAAGGTATATCACGACATTATTATTAAATATATTTTTATATATGTAACATAGTATAATAATATTTCAACGATATTTATTTGAATTTGATGCAAGTGGTCAAACCAACAAGCTAAATAAATTTCATAAAAAATGTAAGTGCATAAATTAATAAATGTGTTTGTATTTATACTAATAATCAAATTAAATTAAATGTCCTTATGATAGATAAAAATTTGAATAAAATGGATTTGACATGAGTGAAACATATCAATTGAAATAAAACACCCGGAACTCTGTAAGTAATCGGAATTTTTAAATATGTTTTTATTATGAGTCTTACAAGAAGATATTAAAATTTGTCTATACCTAATTTAAGTTAAATAAGGTTATTTAAATATTTCCAGTTTATACTATATATTTTGAATATAAATCGAATATTTATATTAATAATATTTTAATAAAAATATTTGCTTCAATAAAACTTTAGTAAAAAATACTTGACTATATTGTTGGATGACATTATTAATATCATTTTATTCGATAAAAAAAATATCAAAAATGTTTTTGTACTCTGGATGTTTTAGCTCGACATGCATAATTTAATACCCTTACCAAAGGCTACGTTTGTTCTGATGATGACTTTGATTTTCAGTCTCAAATTGCTTGCGGCTTCAGGCACACAGCGAGTGAAAGATTGTTGAAGAAGTAGCAATTTCCTTGATTGACGCTCATCAGTGGAATACGAGTCAAGTGTATGTGTGTGTGTGTGTATATATGTTGGGGGGGGGGAGAAAGTATAACAAAGGGATAAATATGGCTAGAAAGAGTGAGAGAACACGGCGTCATTGCGTTTTGTGCTTTGATGCAGTTAAACGGAGGGAGTGTTGGGACGGGGTTGGGGAGCGCAAAGCGTATGGCATGGGGACTGTGTTTATATGTACAATATGTTTAAGGACTAAGGGCTAAAGGCCAAAGGCTGAAATCCTGGCCAGGACCATAGGCTATGGCTATAGGAAGGACGCAAAATTGAGCTACTTCAACTTCCACTTGCGCGAACATTTCCGGCGCCATTTCGCAACTTTATTCGTAATACTTTTATAATACGTATGTATATGTATGTATGTGCAAATATATATAAAGTATATAGATATGTATATGTGTATATGCTGTTGTTGTTGTTGTTGTTGCTGTTGTTTTGTTTTTTGAGTGACTTGAATGCTTTTGTTTTACTTTTACTTCCAGGCGCTCTTTTTGCTACATTTTTGTCTTAAATGATTGCCATAAAAAATAAGTGCACATTATTGTAACAGGGAGCTACATACACACAGAAACGCACACACACATACATATACGTACAAAAACAAAGGCACTTTACAGTTATCCATACGCGTAGTGTAACAAATGATTTTTCACAGCATTTTTGCTTTATGCTCCTTTTAGAGCATCTACGTGGTGCGAACCACCGCGAGCCACCAGAACTCGGAGAACTCTTAAGTGATTTACATGGCTTACTTTACGGAAATGCAATAAAAAAAGAAAAGAGCAAAAACAAAATGGAGCACCACCACCACCACCAACAACAACAACAACAACAACAATAATCAATAGCTGTGTTAAAAAAGTCGAAAATATGCTCATGTTTTTGGGCGCTTTCAAGTTCTCGACTTGCTTTTTATTTATCGTAATTTAATATTCATTCATTTGTGCTATTTTTAAGCATGGTCCTTGTTCCTTTTTGAAACAACTCTGTGTGTGTGTATCTCTCTGTGTGTATGTGTAGTCTATATGTATTTATATTGGGTGTGTGTATTAAATGTGTGGGTTATATCACTTATTTTTAGCCTAGAGTAAGCTTAAATATTTGCTGATGCGACTTTAAAAGGTTTTCCCTAACCAACGGATTTAACGGCTGGTCCATCGGAAAACTCCGATTCCTATTACTATAGCTGACATCGGAGGTTTTACAATATTTGAAAATATATATAGTATATCATTTTAAGTCGCAACTAAAATGATTTTTTAAAAAGCAAAAATTTATATATTGTACAATATTGACTATCTGAATAAACGAAAGAAATGAATATGGCCAAATATGTATATGTATATGTACATTAATTACAGCCATTCTCCATAGTTATCAGTTTATGCCACAATTTGCGGCACACAATTGGCAATGCTCAAAAGATGGCCATTACAATTTGGAGACTGCTGCAGCAGCTGCTGCTGCTGTTGTTGTTGCAGATTGATTGCTTTCTGTCCATATCGATTTCATACCTCTGGGCCAGAAGTGCAACAATGCAACGTCTGGAGTGCACACACTTGCTATGCCACATCGTGGACTTTTGTCTTTGGCCTTTGGTCCTGTCACTGACCCAGACCATAACTTCATCAGCTCTGGCACATTGGCCACGATTTTGTGGGAAGAGCTTAATTCTGGCCTGGGCTCATCTTTATTAGCTCTTTGTTTGTCTTTCTGGCCAGCAATTTTGAGGCCTCGACTGCAGCTCATTAAATTTTCAATGTGCATATTTAAGGACATTTTAAATTGTAATATACATTTATAATTAGACTGCGTAGCGCATGGTCAATGGCTGTGGTTGATAAATGGTTATGTACATTTTGTTGACCAATGCAATAGAAATTTAAAATTGTAACAACAACTTATAGTCAACGAATCAAACAAAAAAAAAAAGGAAACCAAAAAAAAAACAACTAAAAACTTGACTAACTTTTAAACACACTGGCCTATCATTGAATGTTTAATAAATATTTACCATAGAAATAAATAATTAAACACAAATTGAATTAAATGCATCGATAAAATTCAAAAGCTCAATTGTCTGTAAATTTTTACATATTTGTTTTTTTTTTATTATTTTTTTTGTAGCAAAAATTAATTAAAAATCAAAAATCAAAAAACCAAAGTCAATAACAAACGAAATTTGTGTGTTTATTTTAAAGTTAGTTAGCATAAAAGCCAACGGCGCAACTGTTCAGCTGGATATAGATATGTGATAATAAAAGTGTCAGACAAACACACACACACACACACACACACACACACACACACACACACACACACATTATACAGAGGCACATACACAAACAAACAAACAAACACACACATAGACTGTTTTGCATATTTATTAATTTGAGTTATAAAGCCAAGAAAAGGGCAAAATATCTGCAGCCACCACCCACACATACACATACACAGACACATTTAATAGCCACATCAGGTAATAGTAGTAGTTTTTCATTATTTTTCTCTCTTTTTTTTTGGGTTTTGTTTTTTCCCCCACATATACAAACAAACATGCAGGATACATCGAAATCATACAAATTTCAAGCATTGAACACGTCAGATACACGTAGCACAGGGCAGCTAAAAATAAATGTACTTTCACATAGCAATTCAACCACACACACTGACTCGCACACTCACACACACACATACATACACGTATATATCTATATGTATGTATTAGCAGTGGGAGCATTATAACTCCATACAAGCACCTGAGAAAATCTCCACAACGAGAAGCCGCAACTCAACTGGAATTAACTTGAAATCTTGAATACAATAAATAATAACAAACAAATATTAGTAACAAATAGAATTTAAATAATTAATAACAGCTATGACAATTAATATTTTTAATAATAAATCATCAATTGCTGCATTTAAGGAATAAATAATATTAAATTATTAATATTAATATTATAAAATATTTTTTATTATTATTACAAAATAATATAATTTATTATATAAAAAATTTTAAGTTTATTTATATTAAAGAATTTCCATACTAGTTGGGAAATGTGTATTAAACTTATCGGGCTCAAAGCCTGCCTGTTGTAATTGCCACTTGAAGACTCTCTTTCATATTGAACCGTTAGTTTCGAAAATTGTTGCTAATTTTTTTTCTATTGTATTTACCCCTGTTGTTCCTTTCGAGCGCAACGTGTCCTGTGACATCGGAAGCGTGTACGTGTGTGCATTAGTATTGGTATTGGCATTGAGATTGCTCTCTCTCTGTTTTACTCTCTCCATCTATGTGTGTATGTATGTGTGAACCAGAGACTGTGTCGCGTGCGATCACGAAGCGCATAAATGGCGTTTGACACGTGACAAAAATTTTGAATTTTAATATTTTCGCTATTTCGTTATGCTCTTTCTATTTGTCTCTCTTTCTATCTATTTAAATTTGTGTGTGTGTATGTACTTATGGGGGTGGGTGTGTGTGTGTTTGGGGCGCGTGTGCTTTTATTTTGGTTAAACTAAATTTCATTCGATTTTTCCCGCTGCGATTGTTTCTGGTCATAATTTTGTCAGCGTTTGTTGTACGCTTGGCACATACCCACGAACACACAAACACGTACACACACAGACACAAAACCACACTCACACACACACACACACACACACACGGACACACTCACATACGCTCTGAGAAACGCATATACATTGTATGCAGAGGAAGCTTAGTTTGTGTTTTTGGCATTTTTATGCTGTTATGCGAAAAGAAAAACAACCAAAAACAAAAAAAAAAAAAAAAAACTGAAAAGCTGAAAATGTCAACAAAAATGAAAAACAAAAACAAAAAACGAAAAAAAAAAGTGAAACTTGAAAACAAAAATCGAAATGAAACTTGGTTCGCAATTCGCAGCGCGCTCGAAATTTGTTTGCTCTGCATGTGCCGCCATTTTGTTGAAATGATGCGACATAATAACTGCCAAGCCCAGTGGCCATAAGATACCTTCTCCCCCCCCCCCCCCCCACCCACCCACCTCTCCCCTCTCCCCCCCTAACCCTCCCACCCACTACGACGGTGTTTAGGTTTCTGTGTTTGCGTGATCTGT